>OZ020304.1:65710340-65979380 GCA_963971305.1 Arcuatula senhousia
GGTTGTTGTCACGTTTCTATATATTTATTATAAGTCGAGTCGATAGACAGGGAAATTGTTATCGCTTTTTTCGCAACTATTACTTAAGTTATAGCAATTTAAAAGGTAAAAATGAGTTACAACAGATATGTACCTGATGCTTGTATAAAAATTTTGATAAAATTATACCGAAACGGTCGTTGTCGATCTGGGTACTTCATCTTAAAAAATAAATGTTACACACTAGATCTACCATTTCTTAAAATTAAATAATGTCATTAATGATGACCAGGGTGTTTTTTGTTTATGGCACATAATATGGTTACGGCAAATTTGGGCAAAACTGTAACACTAAGAAATTCTTATTGTTATTGTTATGGCAAAGACGAAAATCGGGAACGGGTGACGGGACGGAGACTGAATCATTTACAACCGTAACAATAAGAATTTTCTTATACCCGGATCGCGAGTTCCAAAATAGCCGCCATTTTACCTCGATTTTACTGGAAAACTTGTACCTACTCTGTGATAAACCAAACAGGGAAACCTTGTCTTTTCACTCCAATCCCTTGGAAATGTTTGTATTTATATTTCTTTAACCATTACAAATTGATGAACAAAACTTTTTATTCAATTTTCTTTCCAATTTTCCTACAATAAATCGGTAAACATGTTGCTTCCATTGCTCCCAATGCTCTGACGTCAGATCTTACCTCAGTTGACCTTTGACATTTGGACATTCTAATATCTGGAATGTTCCGGAATGGATAAACTCGCGATTGGTCTATTATTGCAGGACTTATTCTTACAGGAAATCGACATTGTGACAATATGAAATAACTTTGTAGAGTGACATAATCATATATTACTAACCGGCCAAAAATCTTACTTATGGCACATGTGACACAACCAATAAGTGGTTTTCGGGTTTTATTTTATTCCTGAACATTTCTGGTGAAAGTCATCCATCTCAGACTACAGATACCGCAGTTTGGACATGAACACAAAAAAATTGCGGACGTATAATGGTATGATGCTGTCATCTGTGTCGTCGTCTGTTAACTTTAGTGTTCCCACAATAACTTTAGTTCTAGTTATCCGATTGCTATGAAATTTTACAATGATGTTCCTTGCTGTAAAAGGATGGATGGGATTAATTTTGGGGGTCCTCCCTTTTTTCGTTTAGAAATTAGGGGCCAAAAAAGGGCCAAAAATACTACTTTTTTGTTTGTTTCCACAATAACTTTAGTTCTAGTAATCTGATTGCTATGAAATTTGACAGTGATGTTCATTACCGTAAAAGGATGAATGGGATTGATTATGTGGGTCCCCCCTTTTTTCGTTTCGAAATTAGGGGCCCAAAAGGGGCAAAAAATTCATATATTTTATTTGTTTCCACCATAACTTTGGTCCTAGTTGGCCTATTGCTGTGAAATTTGTCAAGAATGTTTCTTACAATAAAAGAGTGAACCTGATGAATTTTCATGCCCCTTGTTTCCCCGTTATGTTGTTAGGGGCCTTAAGGGGCCAAAATTGTGGCACAATTTTGAAATTTATTTTTGCATGTTTGTTCTTGTCAAATAGCAGATGCAAAATTGAGAATTAATTTTTGCGACTGCCCTTTTTCCCACTGTTATGTTATTAGGGGCCAAAGGGGACCACAATTGAAACTTTTTTACTTGTGATCTGATTTTGAAAATTTTTATTGCATGTTTGTTCTTGTCGAATAGTAGATACCAAATTGAGAATTAATTTTTGTGACCCTCTTTTCCCCCTATTACTAATTAGGGCCAATAGGGGCCAAAATTGAAACTTTTTTATTGCGTAAAAAACATCAATGATAATAGATTAACCAATAATAGGGTCTATTTCTTAATATAAAATTGAGCGGGAATATTGAAATGTTATAAATATGATATTGAAAGTAAAATTTTTTTCCATTTGCTTTTAAAATAGTTAAAATCTAATGAATTCCTTGTAAAATGTGTGTGGAAAGTCCTCCAAAGAAGGCATGTGTCAAAAACCTTTGTCAGTCCACCATGGGCTGCATGTGTCCAGAGCAATTGACTATCCATATTGGGCCTAAAAGTTACAGGGTTCAACGTGTTACGGTCGTATCATGTTGTGCTCGGCGAAGCTTTTTATTTCAAGATATTTGGATGAGTATCTATAGGTACTATTTCATTATGGCTTTGTAAACAATTGTTCATAAGAAAATGAAAATTTTGGTAATATTTCTATTCTCTGAATACTTTTTTATTAAAAAGAAAATTAGATCACCTGAACTTGGCGACAACAATACTGGTACATGTACATTGTATACATTACTTGTATAATAAAAAGCACAAGGGGGGGGGGGTGTTGGAGGGTAACTTTAAGTATTTTAGCATAGACCTATATATTAGAATAATATTTTGGGATACAGATGTGCGGACTAGATATTTTTTACCCATCCCATTCATATATATATACCTGCCTAATAATAATTATTTTTCTACCATTCTGATTTTGATATTCAGATTCATGGAGTAGGGGTAATGGACAGTAAAGATGAAGAGCTGATATTTGGGGAGGAGACACACTGGTAAAAGAAATAGGGACACAGGAAGACCCTTAGAAGACAGAGAGGACACTGCTAAGGGGTGCCTCTATTTTTGGTCTACATGTAGCTAGGACATTGGTACTTTTAGCTTAAAGTTGATCAAGATGTCATCAGATATTGTTCCACCAGTGCCTCCCCCACCCCTACCTTGCAACAAAGTACCACCCAAACTGACAAAAGGACCAACATTTGTATCAACTATTTATGACAAAGATGAAAGAAAAAAGTTGTTTTTCAACCGACTTAAACAAGTTTTGTAAGTAATAACTGTTGATACATTTGTAACAAAAAAACACACTACAAATTACTTCCAAATCCAGTACAGATACGTACTACATAATATCTACAAATGTGTTACTTATTTGGTGAGAAGCAAACTAGCCTGTTGTTTGAAATTGAAATACATGTACATGTAAGGCTGACTAAAAGATGTCTGTTGCCATTACATAACTTTATTTTACACACTCCAAATATCATCATGTTACCAGCATGTTATGGAGATAACCTATAATAGGGGGAATAACTCTAAAGTACAAAAACACTTATAACCATATAAAACAACTACATTACAAATTGATAATTTCAAAGCTTATCAGTGAGTCCTGCAAAAAGGTTTATATATTTTAAAGACAAGAAGTACAAACCAATACTATCAGGTTGAATGTGGTGAACAGATTAAGTTGAACAGATTTTCTGTGGACAGATAACATTGTTACATAAAAATCTTAAAAATATGCCATATTTGAATAATTACACTACAGCTTAGAGTAAGTTTGAGGGATAAATTGGAATCAACCTGTCTGTCAGTCTGTCCACATATTCCTCCTTACTGCTCGATAGATTTTGATAAAACTTTTCATTAAAGAAGTACATAATATTGAGATGTGCATGAAGATATTTCATTGTCCTGGATATTATTCAGGGGAGATAATTGGACTTTTTCTAATATAGAGTTCATTATGGAGCATTTCATGAGCTCACTCACAGTACATGTCTTCCTAGTTTAATTTAAAGTGAAGCGCTCATTTTAATCTCATCCAAATTCCTTCAGATTAATTTTGGTTGAGTCACTGAACATGGTGAATGTACATTGGTCCTAAAAGGAAATTGTTTTCCAAAAAACATGCATTTCAAAATGTACATGTAAATTACTCATTTCATTAAAATAGATAAGATAAAGGAATGACTTAATTTTTTTAACATGTTATACAATAAAAAAAAGATCAATCAAACTTTAAATAAATGGTATAATCCCTTAACTTTTTTTTATTGAAGTCATATTTTTTAACAATAATAACTATAGCTTGATACAACTTTGTAAGTCAATGTATCACCATTGTCTTCAAATTGATTTTGGATTCATTATTAACTTTACATGTATCTGTATTTCAGAGAGTCTAGAGGGGAAGAAAAGGTTGTGATTTCAATTAACCAAGATGTTGATCCTGTCATACAAGAGGGGCCTAGGTCAGTTTTGAATTTAAAATTTTAAGCCCTTCCTACAAAAATAGGGGGTCATATAGTATTCAGGTCTGGTTCTGAAGATAAAAATGTTAAGATGCATTATAGTGATAAACATCTTTTCAAAATCATATGGAAATATTGAACATTATATGCAATGGACCAATTGCATAACTGCGAGCAGTGCCAAATGGCATCATTGAAGGCTGCTCGCGGTTGTCCATTGTGATCTTTCTAAATTGCCATTTAATTGTGGGCTGTGTCGCATACACTTATTCCACATCTCATTATTTTCTATTTATTTAAGAATTGAATGTTTGTATTTTGGTGTTTCATTGGCATGTAAAACCGTTGACTGTAGCAAGTTTTAAATGAAGTGTGCTAGCTCTTCATGTTAAAAATGTGCGACTGGTCAATGGTTTTACAACCCTACGAAACATTGAAATACAAACATTCAATTCTTATAATTACATTTCAATGTTTTCTATTTGATTCTGATTTTTTTGTTGTGTTTTGTGGTGTATGTTCGTGTATTTTTTATTTGCGCATTAATATCCAAAAGCAAATTCAAGTTGTGAGAATTTACCTGGATAAGAACTTTTAGTTGTGTGTATAGTAAGGTCATGACCAGGCTACGGCCACAAGAAACAAGTGACATTTCATCAAGGTATGAGGGTCAATTAACCAATAGAATTACTGCATTTTAATTATATGCACGGTAAATGTAATTATTTTATTGTAATGGGACTTCAGTATTTACAAGTAAGGGCCTAAGGTTGAGGGGTCTTCAGAGAGCTTTCTTACTGCTTTAGTTATTTTATTTCTGAAGACTTTATACCTTGTAAATATGATTGATCACTGTTTTTTTTCACAGCTGTGGTTTAGTGTGTGTTTCTATGGCATCTCAATTGTTTGGTAAAAGCTTAAATACTGACTGGATTATTGAAGCTGCTAAAAGTAAAGGCTTTTCAAACCACGGAGAAATGTTCTCAGGTAAAATTGTACTTAGTAATATATAGATATGTGTATGTGTTCAATGTTTGTGAACATATTTTTGCAATGTTGGTTGGTCTTGTTTTTATGAAATATTGGTTCATGAACTTTTTGTTTCCATCCTACGGTACTGTAAGAACATTCACACCACTTCACCATTTCTCAAATTGTGAATTCACAACTAGACATCAAATGTTTACATAGTTTCATTTCTTTATAAGTAATAGAATTCAAATACATTGCTCTTGTTGATCCAGCTGAAATTAATTGTGTATACAAATAACATTGGGTTGAGGACATTTCTTATAATAAGTATAAAGCATTATCTATATTCTATTGCCCTCATTAATTTTAATGAAAAGGCTGATGTAATGTTCTGTTTAACTGTTATGTACAGTAAGAATGGAAATGACGGCATTTTAGAATTTCATGTCATCCATTGGTTTTGGATTTTAGTTATGCATCTAATTAATGCCATGAGATTTTATAATGCAATACAAGTGTCTTCATATACATGTTATAGCATAATTCTGTTACTTCTAGCCTATTTTTCATTTTGACAGTTTTTAATATGAAACAATTGATTGAAGACATTATTGAAGATTGCAATGTAACAATGGTAGCAGACACTTCGACTGACAGCTTGATCAACTATTTGTTAAAGGGCAACCTTTGTCTTATACCGTATCCTTTGTGTTATAAACAAGGATATATAGATTAAAATTCAAAGGTAAATCAAGATTATATTAAGAGCCTGTTCATGAGAAAACCATGCAAAATTGTAAATTTTGTCCAGTAGCAAGGTTTTTAATTATGTAAAAGGTATATTGCAACTGAAAGACCATCCTATAAGACTTATTCAGGCAAATTTATTTTTTCGAAAAATTCAAGATGGCCGCCCTACAGGCCTCAATAGCTATATATAGCTTTCATCTGATTTATCGGTTATTTCAATCAAATTTTATTTGAAAAATAGACAATTTCATTGTGATTTTTTTCAGTTTACATAGATGGAATTAAAATTGTATCATTTTTTTTTTAAAATGATGTTTTGTCTTTCAAATACAGTGCAATTTTCGTAATTCATAATTTTAGTTCCTCTGGTACCCTCAGGAAGGACTTGGGCAATATTCCAGACTGCTCTAAAATGCTGAAATTTGTTATTTTTACAGGCACTTATTGTCCAAGGTAACGCTTTTTTATCCTTATCTTTTAGAAATTCAAAGACAATGACATATCAGAACTAACATACCAAAAAGCCGAGCTGGGATTTTAAATTTTGACTTAGCCACAGTTCCAGGAAACAATGACATGTTTTAGTAATTTTACATAAAATCCAATTTTAGGGAATCGGTTTAAAAATTTGAATGTGTTTGCTATGAAACAAAATACATTTAGAACATGTGATACAACAGATGATCACAATACAAGTACAATTTAAGGGTCGGGAAAGACATATACTTGGGGATTAAGGGTGAAAGATGGGAATATCTGTGTATTTTGATGAAATGTACAGAAATGACCAACTTTAGGAGTCTATACTTTATTAATGAAGGGTTGGACTATTGATATGGAATATGTTTCCGAAAGACTGCCACATGGTCTGTACACAAACATATTTGTAACTTTGCTTTCAGTCATCCCTTACATGTTACAGCATTACAAAAATGGAAATTTGGTCATTTTAGCACATGGCTAAAATGGGCTTCAGGGGCATAATAGTGGCATCTTTTTGAAAAAACTAAAAGATTTAAAGAACAGCAGACTTTATAGGCCAAATGTATATAACTTGTCCTATATAAACAAATAATATTGTAGAAATCATACAAAAGACCACTATTAACTTGGTGGTCTAATATGGACCCCAGAGCCTTTTGACAAAAAAGTCTCTAGCCACCTGCAGAAAATGAAAAGTTGAACCTAAATGTGAAAAAAAATTTGTACCAGGAAAATTGTTTTTTTTGTAAAATTGGACCATTTTCTGCAAAATAAAAGATTTTGTATGGTACATCCCGACCAAAAATAATGTTAGTTTTCTTGCCGCCAAATGGACCTGGGAGCCATATTGGACCACCAAGTAGAAAGTATTCTTTTGTTTGATTTCTACAATATTATTTGTTTATATAGAAAAAGTTATATTCATTTGACCCATAAAGTGTGCTGTTCTGTACATCTTTAAGTTATTTTAAAAAGACGCCACTATTAAGCCCCTGAAGCCCATTTTAGCCATGTGCTAAAATGGCCAAATCTCCATTTTTGTAATGCTGTAACATGTAAGGGATTACCGAATGCAAAGTTACAAATATGTAAAATTACTAAAACATGTCTTTGTTTCTGGAACTGTGGCTAAGTCAAAATTTAAAATCCCAGCTCGGCTTTTTGATATGTATGTCCTGATATGTTATTGTTTTTGAATTTCTAAAAGATAGGGATAAAAAAGCGTTACCTTGGACAAAAAGTACCCTTAAAAATATCAAATTTCAGCATTTTTGAACAGTCTGGAATACTGCCCCAGTCCTACCTAAAGGTACCAGAGGAACCAAAATTATGAATTACGAAAATTGCACTGAATTTGAAAGACAAAACATCACCTTTTCAAAAAATATTGATACAATTTAAATTCCATCAATGTAAACTGAAAAAAATCACAATGAAATTGTCAATTTTTCAAATAAAATTTGATTGAAATAACCGATAAATCAGATGAAAGCTATATATAGCTATTGAGGCCTGTAGGGCGGCCATCTTGAATTTTTCGAAAAAAAAAATTGCCTGAATAAGTCTTATAAGATGGTCTTTCAGTTACCCTATACCTTTTACAAAACTGAAAACATTGCTATTGGACGATTTTGCATGGTTTTCTCATGAACAGGCTCTTCAGTTGGATATTGTTGACAATATGTACTAGTACTATAGTATACTATAGTAGTGCTATGTGCTGACTTCAGTTCAGATGTTCAACTTTTATATTAGAATCAAATTTACAAGAAGAAGAAGAAGAAAAGAGATTAACTTATTCTGTAGACTTTATTTAAGTCATTTATAGGGACCACTCATTCAAAATTATTTGAAGTATTGCACAGGAAGTCTGTCTGTCCATCAGTTAACATTTTTTATGACACTAATATTTTAGTACATACTTTACATTTTACACAGTGTTAAAGTACCATATGAGGAATCACATATCATAATTCCATAATGTCAAATATTTTTGGAAAAACTTATAGATTTTTTTATGGATGGTGCCCTTCTTGACTTTGTTAGTATTCTAGTTTAATCCTTAACTGTATGAAGATATGATGTTGATTTTAATAACGAACCCTGTAAAAAGAAAGGCCATAAAGCTCACTGGGCTTTAATAACAGGTAAGATATAAAAACACCACTAGCAAGAACACATATATACATGTCGTGTATTGAATTATTAGGGCCCCGCATCGAAGATGCGGACGCCCTATAGTTTTCACTTTGTCCGTCCGTCCGTCTGTCCGTCTGTCAACAATTCTTGTGAACACTAAAACTCAAAAACTATTAACACCACAGTTCTGAAACTTTGCACAGCTGCTAAGTAGCATGTCATGATGTGCATATTAAAATTTCGTGCAAATCTGATTAATATTTTTGGAAAAAACTTCATTTTTGAACGAAAATCACAGATTTTGAGAATTGGACTTTGTGAACACTAAAACTCAAAAACTGTTAACAATACAGTTCTGAAACTTTGCACAGCTGGTAAGTAGTATGTCATGATGTGCATATTAAAATTTCGTGCAAATCTGATTAATATTTTTGGAAAAAACTTCATTTTTTAACGAAAATCACAGATTTTGAGACTTGGACTTTGTGAACACTAAAACTCAAAAACTGTTAACAAAACAGTTCTGAAACTTGGTTCAGCTGCTAAGTAGCATGTCCTGATTTGCATATTAAAATTTCGTGCAAATCTGATTAATATTTTTGGAAAAAACTTCATTTTTTATCGAAAATCACAGATTTTGAGAATTGGACTTTGTGAACACTAAAACTCAAAGGCTATTAACAATACAGATCTGTAGTTTCATATGCATTCCATGGAACATGCCTTAGTGGTTATAATTAAAGTTCGTATGATTTTGAAAACACTTAGATATTTTGCCGCGGGGCCCTTTCTGACTTTGTCAGTATTCTAGTTGGTACAGAAAGTAATTTGATTTTCTCATGTAACACATTCTTTACATATTCCCTATTTTCGTAAATAGTGAGTTATCTCCCATTTGCAAGAGATGTCATCCATTACAGTAGGTATATTACATTTGAATGAATGGGGAAAATAAAGTTTTTATTTTTTCTAAATTATTCTAAGGGCCTAGCGGTCCCTGTTCCTCAAGGAAAACATGTTAATACCTTTTTGAAAATCATTTCATTTAACTTTTAGAAATTTTTTGACAAAATTAAAAATAAAAACAGAAAAGCTTATATTTCCCCACAGTTACCAGTATAAGGTTACAACTGTGCAAATGCAAACCTCTGCCACCGGTAAATTTTTTATACAACCACAAACAATTTGCGGACGTATAATGGTATGATGCTGTCGTCGTCGTCGTCGTCATTGTCGTTGTCGTCGTCGTCTGTTAACTTTAGTGTATACACGATAACTTTAGTTCTAGTTATCCAAATGCAATGAAATTTGACAATGATATTTCTTACCATTAAAGGATGGATGGGATTGATTTTGGGAGTCCCCCCTCTTTTCGTTTGGAAATTAAGGGCCAAAAGGGGCCAAAATTGTAACTTTTTTGTTTGTTCTTACAATAACTTTTTCAAAATCTTCTCCTCTAAAACTACTGAACAGAATTCAATGAAACTTGGTATGATTGATCATTAGGGTGTCCTGCACTATAGTAATGTTTCAATTTCTGATTCGTAAAAAAACATGGCCGCCGTGGCTAAAAATAGACCAGGGGGGTCAGACTACTGTTTTTGGCTTGTAATTCAAAAAGTATAAGGGATAGATGAAATCTGATGCCACTCTACTGCTTCAGGATCAAAAGTTCTACAAAAGTCTCCATTTGGTAAAAGTTGTCAGAAGACCCCTTATAGGGGTTACGGCCCCTTAAAGGTGAAAAATAGCATTTTTTCATGGTTTTGCCCTATAGTATGAAAATTATTGCAGATAGCAAAAAGCTGTTGCTTGCTTAATTGTTCAGCTCATTTAGCTCTACAAAAAACTCCATAGGGTCGAAGTTGTCAGATGACCCCTTATAGGGGCTACAGCCCCTAAAATAATGTTTTTTCATGTTTTTGGCCTATGAAATGAAAACTATAGCAGGTAGAGAAAAGCTGTTGCTTGCTTTTTGCAACCCCCCCTTTTTCCCCTATTACGTAATTAGGGGCCAAATGGGGCCAAAATCAAAACTTTTATTTGTGGTCCGATTTAAAAAATTTTTTTTGCAAGTTTATTCTTGTCAGGTAGTGATTCCAAATTTGAGAATTAATTTTTGTGACCATCCCCTTTTTCAGTTGTTTTGTAATTAGGGGCCAAAAGGGGCCGTAATCAAAACTTTTTTATTTCTGGTTTGTTTTTGAAATTTTTTTTTGCAAGTTTATTTTTGTCAAGTAGTGAATCCAAATTTGAGAAATTATTTTTGCAACCCCACCCCTTTTTCACCTGTTACATAATAAGGGGCCAAAAGGGGCCGAAATTGAATTTTTTTTTAATTCTTGTCCGATTTTGACAATTTTTTTGCAAGAGTAGAATACAAAATTGAAAATTTATATTTGTACCCCCTGGGTCGAAAGTCCACACGAGAAGCATGTGTCAAAAACCTTTGTCAGTCCACCATGGGCTGCATGTGTCCAGAGCAATAGACTATCCATATTGGGCCTAAAATGTACAGGGTTCAACATGTTGCGGTCGTATCATGCTGCGCTCGGCGAAGCTTTTTATTACCCTAAGATAAAGCGTGGAATAAAATACAGACAGCAACGTGATTGGTTGATATAAAATAATATTTATAAATAGATGAATGAATAAACTTATGTTAAATATTGACAAAGAAATTCTGGTGCCAATCATGTGTCTACAGGGCGCTCGCATCTTTGAACATTTAGGTATTGAAAATAAAATTGAAAAATCACCCCCCTTTTTTCAACCTAAAATTACAGTCATTAACGCCACATAGACATAGGATTTGTATTGGCTGAAAATGAACGTTTGGATGTTAACTGAAAGAATTTGACCCATAGAAAGTGAAAATCGGTCACTAACTATTTTTAAAAAAATTGAATACAAGGGTACCCCCTATGAAAAAATGCATTGTTAGCATTTGCGCAGTTGTAACCATAAAATACCTTCTGGAAAGAGAAGATAACTCTGCAAATGGGAGATAATCCACTATATCTGAGGTCTCATTAACCCCTTCCAGGTCAATTGGTCCCTCCCTCAAATAGTCCATTAAAAATAAAAAGTGCAGTGTTATTGTTTGTAATTGTCAAAGTTTTATTGGATTAATAATGGAATCATGTGTACAATCAAATGAAACCTAAAGATTCACTCATTTTAAATATCCTTGATTCACTTTTGACAAATGTATGAATTTTGTTTACATGGCTGTGTGAAAAGGCTCCATGTGGAAGACCGGAAAGCATGGTAAAAAGGGTATTTTGAGCATTTTGTAAACAATCCAACTTTGCGAAAAAAGTAATCCTTGATGGTGAAGGTTTTATACCAGCATTAGACAGCAAACTTTATTAGCTTCGCAATGATATATAACATGGGTGCCATCTTACCCGTATTTGTTCAAGCAAAAATTTAGAAAATGCAGATTTTAAGCTGAAAATGAATGTGAACGTCAAAAGGGTTGTTTGAGACCTGAAAAGAGGGAATAATCATAGCCTGAAAATGAAAGTTGCAGAACATATAGTTTCTTAGTGTGTCTGCCTGTCCCAACTTTGGTTTACCTTCATGATTTAAGCTTATTCCGTGGAAACTATTATAGTCTGGTTTTCATGTAATTTTGTACACTAATTTATCTAAGTCAACACATTGCAGCAAACTATGCAATTTCAATAAATATGAGGAGTAGGCCATCAATATCTTGGAAGACAAATTTGCTTGACTTTCTGAAATAATATGTATAAAACTGCTTCTGTGGCCTCTTTCACCATGAAAGACAAGTTTTTATCTAAATTAAATTATAACATGTATCAGCTTTCATTTAATTATTCACCTATATAATCTTAGCTAATGCAAAACATAAAAAAACAATTCCATATAGAAATACCTGTACAAGTAAAACATGTCACAAAAAAAGAAGACCACCACAAAAGATGAAAGCTAATGATATGATTCAAAATGTAATGGATACCAGTATAAAGAACAATTTAATAATTCAATACACTTGTGTACTTCCTTATTTCAAGGTTGTGGAATCATAATTGACAGAGATAAGTGTACAGAATTAGGTCTGATGGAAGAAAATGGTGATAATGGTATCGTGAATGTTTCTCCTGATGTTATCCAAACCTTGAGCTTGCCCGGGTCAGCTGATGATATCCTGGTGTATGGATTACAGGGTAAGAGCCAGTACCCAGCCGTGTGGACGTTAGCCAGTTTACTCACAAGTAATCAGAACCTGGTAGAGGTGGATCCTTCTAAAGTTGACAATGAAGAGAGAGAATTTGTCATACCAGAAGAGGGAATCAAGTTTGGGTTGTGCAGTAAGGCTTTAATATTGTCTAAAAAGCAGCAAGGCTTTTGATGTGTTTTAATGCCTTAAATTTCTAAGTTTTAAGATGCTTTTAAAAATTATAATATAGGGATGTTAATTTTTTTTTATTGTAAGATATAAAACAAGTTCATATAGGATTTATCCTAGAAATATCCTCACTTGAAAATATTTTTCATTTGCTAGTAGCAGATGAAAAAAGTTAAAATAAGGAAAAAGTTTAAATCCATGTAAATTCTAAATTCCCTTTTGGGAACATTTTATTTAAAAGTTAACATATGCAGTATATTCTTGTATCTTTTATATTTTCATAGCTTGTTAGCTATGAATAAGGTCAATAAAAAAGTTTATATTCATTGTTTAGTATGGAGAATCACCCTTCATGTCTCAGTAATAACAGTTCCAAAGTTATCTACAAAAAATCATTCAAAGATTTCCAATTTTGTTTATATTTTTATAGTACATTGTGGTGTGTTTATAAGTTTACATTTGTTATTTATTTTGTGACATGTTCCTCAGTACATCAGCATTACTATATGGATTGTCAGATATTTTGTTCTTCCAAACAATTTATGGTTGTGTTAACCCTTTATGTTGAACTTTAAGTTGCAGTTCTGAAGAAACTCAGAATTGTACAATGTTTTAAAAATGATACTTCTATGTATTTAAAAGATTGCTGAACAGCAACCTTTCATGTCTCTTACAAAATTATTTTTTGTTACCAGAGCCTAGTTTGTCTCAATTTTTGTATTGTTTTCTGTTTTCAAATACTGCCAAATATTTGTACCAAAGATTTTTGTGAATACACTGTAGTTTATATTTTAGACGGGTTGTTAATGATCATGCAGTGTTTTAATTTCATAGCTGGTTCTTATTGTATAAATGATACATTTACCTCAGTATATCAGCATTATAGTTTGAATAACCAATTATTTTATTTTGTAAGAATACATATACTGAAAACCAATTTATTTTCGCAGCTATTTTATTTTGCATTTTTGTGTCAGAAACCCATTTTGTGACTATTTATGTTCGCGATTTGTCATAAAAACTGTTCTATCACAATGAAAATGAGTTAATTCGCCACGTCTTCTTTGCTAGAATTTTTATTCTTCAGTCGCATAAATTAGTTGATTAACAGTACATAATAAGTTTTATTTATTGTTAGCTTAGCTATAACTAATCTATAGCATATATACATGTATTTTGATTTACACTTCTAAAGTACATAATTTATTAATATGCATATTTCAACTTCAATGCATTAAAAATCTGTATGACAATGTGTATACATGAAATCTAATCTGTATGTAAAACCAATGTTCCTATATTCGTAGATACATAACCCACGAGAATGATTTTAAAAAAAAGTATGTTAATATTTCAACTGAAAATATTGTAAAATTGGTAAAACTACTTATTTTGTACATTTTTTTACTTATTCATTAAAATCTATTGTACTTAAGTTTTTATGTGACAGATGGGGAAAGTTTCATATTGTGATTATACCTAGATATAGATAAAAGTTTTTTTGCAGAATTTAACCTGTATCTCCCCAACATGCAAGAACAAAAATGTAGGTTTTATTTTGTTTTAATGATGTGTTTTTATTCCTCAATGTATAACTGAATATGAAAAAAAAGTTTATTTGAAACTTAGTATTTTAAATATCTAATGAAATTACCTACCTAGAGTATATTTTAGCTATTTACTGAAAGTTTATTTAAAAAAAAAAGAAAAAATAGACATTATACAATTTTTTCCATTTAAAATAAGGAAACAAAAGGGTTATTTTCCATTAATGCCACAAAAGTGAATATTTTAAAGGGAGACAAGAAGACCTCTCCCTGTAAGTCAAACTTTTAAAAAAAATACATGGATAGTTTAAGCTTGTGTTACTCTTTTTCTTCAAATCAGAAATCCTTCTTTGAAAAATTGATTTATACTGATGCTAAAACAACTTATCCTTATGTTCAAACTATATTTTAAAATCAACTGTTTTCTCAAAACAAGAAAAATTCTGCTATTTGATACAATCTTTTTATATGTTTAGAAAAGTGTGAAAAGAGCTTTTATGGAATATGTCTTGTTTCGTTTCTCTTTTGTTGCAATTTACATGTACTGTTAAAAATATAAGGTTATTTTGTTTAAACTACTTTAAAATGTAGTACATGTATGTAACTTTTTAATGATTTTTTTATGTATTCTACAAAATGTATTTATGTTTTTATTAGATTAAGGTCAACTATGAAATTGACAAATATTGGTTCACAATCAACAATACTTATACAGACTTTACACGGTTTCTTTGTACTTAACTTAGATTGTTACTAAATCATTATTCAGTGAATTTCTTGCTGATATCAGTGTTTTTTTGTATTTTGTTTATTTGACAATTAGCAGAAATCCAAATATTGTATGTATAGCTTTAAAATTTTTCAATCATTTAATCAACTAAATACCTCAAACCTACAGTATTTTAATATCATTGTACTTACCCCATAGCTTTAACATTGTTCAGCATTTGTTATATATGCAGCCTGAATACAAGGCGAGTCACAAATTACATATGTACCCCAATGCATACTATTCAACAATATTAATGTATAAATGTGCTCTCCCTTTTTGAAGAGAAATTAAAAAAAAATATTTTCTTTGACAATTTGCATCACAGACTTGGCAATTTTTAACGCTGTGATGGAAAGTATTTACACTACGTGTACAAAACCAAGTTATTCAGTAAATAGGAAGTGAATGACCTTTACCCGTAGTCAAAATTTTGACTCGCTGCAATCAGTCATTTTTGAAATTTTTAGATTTTTTCAAGTAAAAAGGGGATAAATCTTTTGAGCTATGAAACTGCAGCTAAATTTTGACTTTATACACCTGAATGAGATATTATAATCTACTGATGGTTCCTCTTTACCTTATTATAACATATTGCATGAAATACATTTGATTTCTATTTTACAAAGGATAGATTTAAATTCAATAAAGTTATTTCTAATCAGATTATCAGTTACCAAACAATCCAAAGATATGTTTTTGTGTTTATTTTTTTTTGTCTGTCTCAATCATTTGAATACATATAATGATTTTTTCAATGGAATGTTTTTATTTATTTTTATTGTATTATTGTTCACCATAGCTATGATTAAATAAAGATTAGATAGTAATCATATTTTTTTTATTTAATAGAAATTCTTTTCTAATACTTATAATATCATTCTGTTATCTGTCACACAGCACATTTTCCTTCTTTTCTCAAGACGTAAAACCAATACTATGTAAATAATCATCAATCAAAAGTCACTCTGTATGGAGACAGTATTTATACCCCCTGCTAGTGAAGATTTGGAGATATATAGGAATCACCCTGTCTGTCTGTAGACATATTTTATAAGTGCAACTCTTCCTAAACCTCCTTGATTGATTTTGATAAAACTTTACATAAAAGAAGTATACTTTATAGATATGTGTTTAATGATATGTCATTGCTACTGATATCATTCAGGGGAGATAATTAAACTCTTCATTGTTTTCTCAATATGGTGAAATGACTTCTTATAAACCAATTGATGGATTTTGATGAATATGTTTCAAGAAGCAAGTGCATTAAGAAATTCTTTGCTCTTTTTTCAATCAGGAAAATAAATAGACTTTTTTTCCCAAATTTAGAGTTATATAAATATGAAGTGGGAAATCCTCAATGAGCTTGCTGAGATGTGGGATTAGTGTTCATTATCTAAAACTTAGATAACACCATACAAAATAAAAATATTCAATAAGCCTAAAACATGAAATAACAAAAACAGGAAGATATCAGTCTAGTTGGGTTTCCTATTATTTTGGTGTTTCTTTTTCATGAATAAATCATGTTCATGGCACAGTATGTTGCATAGATCCCAAACACAAAGGACAAGATATGATAAGTGCTAAATTTGGCCCCCTAATTTACCATTTTTTTAAAATAATTGAACTGAAGTTCAATTATTTCAGATCAGTTCTTAGATGATCAAGTTATAGTAAAATAACATTATTTTTAATTAAAACTTGTTTATTACGTCACAGTGACGTCATGAAATTATGTGAAAATGGCATTTTTGTGAAAAAGTGTAAAAATCATGCAGATTTTGAGTAGTTTTTGGCAAATTTAACTATGGGCCACACAGAGTACCACAAAGATATTTTTGTGGTCTGTTTCTATATTAAAAATGATTATCTACATAAATTATTGTAGTGGTACTCTGTGTGGCTCATAGTTAAATTTGCTGAAAACCACTTCAAAATTGCAGGTTTTTTTTACAATTTTTCACCAAATCACGATTTTTAAGCCACTTTGGGTAATTATTTCAACACCATAATCATTATGGAACACTTAAAACGAAATAATGCTGATATAGTAAAGTTTAACTAATTTAAAGTATATATCACATACTTTTAGCTCATTTTAATAATTTCAAAATTGGGGGGGGGCAAAATTGGGCCCTTATCATATCTTGTCCTTTTTAGCTCACCTGGACTGAAGGTCCATGTGAGCTATTACCATCACTTGGCGTCCGTCGTCGTCGTCGTCTGTTAACAATTTTTCAAAAATCTTCTCCTCTGAAACTACTGAACAGAATTTAATGAAACTTGGTATGAATGATCCTTAGGGTGTCCTGCACTAAACATGTGTTTCAATTTTTGATCCGACAAAAAACATGGCCACCTTTACTAAAAATAGACCAGGGGGGTCAGACTACTGTTTTTGGCTTGTAAATCAAAAAGTATAAGAGATAGATGAAATCTGATGCACCCTGCTGCTTCAACTTCAAAAGTTCTACAAAAGTCTCCATTTGGTCAGATGATCCCTTATAGGGGTTACAGCCCCTTAAAGGTGAAAAATAGCGTTTTTGCATGTTTTTGACCTATAGAATGAAAACTATTGTAGATAGAGAAAAGCTGTTGCTTGCTTAAATGTTCAGCTCCTTTAGCTCTACAAAAGTCTCCGTAGGGTCGAAGTTGTCAGATGACCCCTTATAGGGGTTACAGCCCCTTAAAGGCGAAAAATAGTGTTTTTATACGACCGCAAAAAATTTGCGGACGTATTATGGTATGATGCTGTCGTCGTCGTCGTCGTTGTCGTCGTCGGTGTCTGTTAACTTTTTAGTGTTTCCACAATAACTTTAGTTCCAGTTATCCGATTGCTATGAAACTTTACAATGATGTTCCTTACCATAAAAGGATGCATGGGATTGATTTTGGGGGTCCCCCCATTTTTTGTTTAGAAATTAGGGGCCAAAAAAGGGCCAAAAATACTACTTTTTTGTTTGTTTCCACAATAACTTTAGTTCTAGTTATCCAATTGCTATGAAATTTGACAGTGATGTTCCTTACCATACAAGGATGAATGGGATCGATTTTGGGGGTCCCCCCTTTTTTTGTTTCGAAATTAGGGGCCCAAAAGGGGAAAAAAAATCAAATATTTTACTTGTTTCCACCATAACTTTGGTCCTAGTTGGCCTATTGCTGTGAAATTTGTCAAGAATGTTTCTTACAATAAAAGAATGAACCTGATGAATTTTTGCGCCCCCCTTTTTCCCCCTATTACGTAATAAGGGGCCAAATGGGGCCAAAATCGAAACTTTTTTATTTGTGGTCCGATTTTGAAATTTTTTTTTGCCAGTTTATTTTTGTCAAGTAGCGAATCCAAATTTGAGAATTTATTTTTGCGACCCCCATCCCTTTTTCACCTGTTACGTAATAAGGGGCCAAAAGGGGCCGAAATTGAAACTTTTTTATTTCTGGTCCGTTTTTGAAAATTTTTTTTGCATGTTTGTTCTTGTCAAATAGCGGATACAAAATTAAGAATTAATTTTTGCGACCCCCCCTTTTTCCCCTTATTATGTAATTAGGGGCCAAATGGGGTCGAAATTTAAACTTTTTTATTTCTGGTCCGATTTTGAAATTTTTTTTTTGCATGTTTGTTCTTGTCAAATAGCGAATACAAAATTAAGAATTTGCGACCCCCCCTTTTTCCCCCTATTACGTAATTAGGGGCCAAATGGGGCTTTTTTATTTTTGGTCCGATTTTGAAAATTTTTTTTTGCAAATTTATTCTTGTCAGGTAGCGATTCTAAATTTAAGAATAAATGTTTTGGGCTGTAATCATAATTTAAAAAAAAATCTGGTTCGATTTTTTATTTTTTCCCCAAACATTATTCTTTTAAAGAGTAGAATACAACATTAAAAATTTATATTTTTAGCCCCTGGGTTGAAAGTCCATCAGAGAAGCATGTGTCAAAAACCTTTGTCAGTCCACCATGGGCTGCATGTGTCCAGAACAATAGACTATCCATATTAGGCCTAAAACGTACAGGGTTCAACATGTTGCGGTCGTATCATGCTGCGCTCGGCGAAGCTTTTTATTGGCCTATAGAATGAAAACTATTGCAGATAGAGAAAAGCTGTTGCTTGCTAAAATGTTCAGCTCATTTAGCTCTACAAAAGTCTTTATGGGGTCAAAGTTGTCAGATGACCCTTTATAGGGGTTTAAGCCCCTTAAAGGCGAAAAATAGTGTTTTTGGCCTATACTAAGAATAAAAACTATTGTAAATAGAGAAAAGCTGTTGCTTGCTTAAATGTTCAGCTCATTTAGCTCTACAAAAGTCTCCATAGGATTGAAGTTGTCTGATAACCCCTTATAGGGGTTACAGACCCTTAAAAGTTGAATACTGGTGTTTTTTGATTATTTAGAATCAAAACTATTGCAGATAGAGAAAAACTTTTTCATGCTTAAACATTCAGCTCATTTAGCTATACAAAAGTCTTCATAGGGTTGACATCAAGACCAGGTGAGCGATTCAGGCTCCTGGGAGCCTCTTGTTAACATTGCTGATGAAAAAGTCTTACCGGTAATTGAATTTGTGCATTTTAAGTCTTAGGTACCTCTTAGAGCCCTGCACAAATTTTGCTGATATTTTGTAGTTGATCATATCGCAGCTTAAATTTGATTCAACTAATTTTATAGGAATTATGAAACTTGATCAACTTTTTGCATTTCAGGTCATAGGGATACTTTGTGACTGCAACCAACTACAGGTTTCCTGTACAGATTTTTCTGAAATTTTGTAAGATTTGGCACAATTCCAGTTTGTAGTATTAAAAAACTTTTGTGGGCTTCATGGAACTTTTATCAACTTTGTGCAGATTAGTTCATAGAAACACTTTTTTGTTGGTGCAACTCATCAGAGACCCTCGTATGGATTTTGCTGAAATTTTATAGGAATGTTTGTTATCATATGTAATTGATCATATTGCAATGCTATTTTGATTTGTCAAACTTGTAAGTGTTATGGGATTTTATCAATTTGTGCATTTTAGGTCAAAGAAACATTCTGTTGATTAACTCCTTCAAAATTTTTCCCACTTGCAGTAGTAGCAGCAAGTTTTTATACGACCGCAAAAAAAATTCAGACTTATAATGGTAATGATGCTGTCGTCGTCTGTGTTGTCTGTTAACTTTAGTATAACCACAATAACTTTAGTTCTAGCTATCTGATTGCTAGGAAATTTTCCATGTTCAATTTACCGGTACCCTATATGCAGCTGGGGTTATAGCCATGTGTAACACAACTCTTACAAAATTTCCTTCAGGAGTTAAGAATATAGTGTGCAGGCATTGAATTTCATTACATGTAGTAAGTTATTCCTTTATTCCAAAGCTGCACAAACATGACTATTAATCATGTCAAGTATGAAATGCTAATACGTTGGAGGAAGAGTTTTCATTTCCATTCCAAAAAGGAGGGATTGCACCAATTTAGCTACTGCAAAGGATCCTTCAGGTCCTACTCTTACCAAGACCTTCATCAAGTGTCCTTTAATGAGTGAGGAACATGACATTTCCCCCCCCCCCAACATGGTGCACCACTTTGGTTTGTGGTCAGGTTTTCCATATCATACTGAATAGCGGGTTATTTTTGCGGGGGTAAATTTTCACGGTTTTTGTGTCATAAGGTATGTGAAAATATTTTGTGGGTTTTATTTTTGCAGTTTGTGACTGTGGTTGTATAGGACTTGCGTTAGAAGACTTAGATAGTTATTTTTGAGGGATTTATTTTTGAGATTTATATTGAACCATGAAAATAAGCCAAAATTAAACCAGCACGAAAAATAACCCACTATACGGTAGTTCACCTGATGAGCAAGCCATCAAGATTACAGTGCTATCCATCCAACACACCCCAGTCACTCACACATATTACCACCCACACACCCAGGCAAACTGGTATGACCTGACATTTAGTTCTGGGGCCTTTTAAGTGGACTTTTACCAACAGGCTTAGGGCTGCTGTGGGCCTATTTACCAACCAGGACCTGCAGATGTTAACAACAGGCATCTTAAGATAATGTCTTTTGATAACTATACAAGATGTGAAACAAGTGTATGTACATAAATCAGCAGCATTTAAAAAATCCACAATGTAAAGCAGCCATCAACCTTCAATCTGACATATGATAGCTTACATGACCATTTTGGAATATTATAAAGAAATTCAAATCCTAAAAATTATAAACCCTCTAAGCTAAAAAAAAAATACCGATAAGAAATACCTGACACTCAAAAATGGCCCAATTTCATTAAAAAGGAGGAGAGCAAGTCCTGATATCAAATCACATGATATGCTGATGCTGCATACCAAACAGCATGAGGCTGTAATAAGTTGTTGTTGGGAAGACCGTTACAAACATGTTTCCTCTGCTTGCCCACTGCCCTGAACATTCCTGAATTAAATTTGAAATCCAGCCAAAAACTGATATTTTCAGGTTGTTATTCTAATGAAAACTTCACTTCAAATTTCCTATCAATTAAAAGGGGTATTTCTTGATTTCCTTGACAAGTACAGATTTGTTTTTTTTTAGTTTTCTTTGTTGTGCTATTTAAAACAAGCTTCAACGTATTACCTTCCACATATTGCTGGCTATGGAGCAGCTTACCTTTTGGCTTTTTAAACACTTCAGTTTTACTCATTTGAAGTGAGTGTTGGTTACAGGTTGCTGCTCAGATGTATTTCTAAATTGTTGCCAGTTTCTGCTAGTTTGTTTTCCCCCTTTTTCTTCAAATGCCCATTTGATATTTTCTGTATAGAGTATGGTTGAGAAGTTGTCAAAAGATCTTGATGGGAAATTTGATTTTTTAAAAAGCTTTAAAATGACTGAAATTTATGCACACCAATGAAAATAAATTTTCATAAAATGTTGCATATGAACTAAATTACAAATTTTAGCAAGATTTTTTTGTACTTTTTTATTAGATAACAACTATAGTGACAAAAACATGAAAAAACAATAAACATATAACATATAGTAAATCTTGTATAAATCTAAAATGGCCAACTATAATACTATACCTATTGTGCCTAATAAAATATAAAAAAAAATCTTGTAAATCAAGTAAATTTATAAATAAATAACTAAGCCTTCTACTAAAACTGGACATGAAAAAAATATGGTTAAAGTTTGTTAATAAATTGGAAATAAAGTTCTTTTCTTTGTTCATTGACAAATGAATTTTGTATCTGCCCAAATTTCTTGCTGTGACCATTGAAATATTTTTTTATCCTTATCCAATGAGAATAGTTCCAGGGTTATGCCTGAATCTTGTGTATTGCTACTTCAAAACTCAGTGTATATTACTTTGATTACATTCACCATTTTATAATAACCCAAATTCTTCACTCTGTGTAATCCAGCCAAAAATAACTTATTGATAACAAAGCCTTACAAACTTTAATTATTTGCTTAAAAAGGTAAATTTGCAGTAATTTCCTTAAAAATTAAAGGTGTAAATCAATATAATTTTGATTTTCTCTAATTTGATTATGTACTAGTACCATGTTTATAGCATTATTTTTCTTTTTACCTCTTGATTATATATATGGACACTAAGTCTATGATATTCATCACTTTAAATATACAATTGTAAATGTGTCTATAATGGACATTTTTATTGAATCAAAAACATTCACTGAAAAACTTCTAGAAAAGATGTGTGAGACATGAATGTTGCATCAAAATGCACTGCAAATAATAACTATTGTTCTTAAATTGTTAAATGTGTCTCTTGCATTTAAGCACAAGTATTCAAATCATTCATCACTTCAAAAATAAAACCTGTATTCTGTAAGAATACCATGTAAGAGGACAACCATTTGATTCTGAGGGGGGCCTGGCAGTTTTGGTCGAGACAGATTATTTATTTTCAAAATTTTGTGGGCCAAAATATTTATTTTTTGCAGCTACGCGGCAAGAATATTTATTTTCTGCATACAATAGCTTAATGGAGCAAGGATCTTGGGACAGATTATTTATTTTCTTGCAAACAGAGGCCAGATCATTTATTTCCAACTTTTTCCAGGCCAGAATATTTATTTACAAAAACTGCCAGGCCCCCCCTCAAAATCAAATGGTCGTCCCCTAAATGAAAAAAAATATGATTCTATATGAATAGCTTAGAAAGTTTCTGAAGAAAAATAGCTGAATGTAATTGAACGTTTGTATGTATAACTCATTTTCTTGTTCAGCATAAACAATTATGGCAAGAAATTTGGACAAGAAATAAATAACTTAAGTTTATAAGTAGATATTTAAGCCTTATCCTATTATGTTAGTGTATACATAATACTCTGAATTTGGCAGTATTTTCTAAATAAAAATACATAAACAAGAAGACTTATGGTAAAAGGTTAAGTAAAAAATAACCAGAAAGCCCAATGCATTTATCACACTAAAACAAAATCATTTGAAAGACAGTACAACCATAACACTTCAAACCAATTCAAAAATCACAACTTAACCCTTCAAAACAATGTAAAAGACATACAAGAATCTTAAAAACTGACAGGTTCTAAAAATCAAATATTACCTTCAAAAAGAAAGCATAAAAATATGATGCTGTGAATTTTCGTTGATAAGAAAATTTATGTGAACTACATTAATGCACCAATATTTGAAAATCATGTATGATAGACTTCTTGTAATGTTTGACAACACAATTTCATTTTCTACAGATAAATAATGTCAGTTCTTCATGAAAGGTTTGATTTTAATTCAAATTTGTACATATTTAATGCAGATGCATAAATACAAATACGAATCTTTATTGTCATTAAACTTTTATACAGTTTGTGACATATAAACATACACAGATATAAAACTTACTAAACACACAGTAATACAATAATGTGTGTAAATATATCAAGCCTGCTACAAAACTTGTATAATTTACTACCAGTACATGTGCCTCTTATTTCAAGCCTAAGTTACAAGAAAAAAAAGCCTTTTACTTCTATTTATATTCAACAAATTGGAAGTGTCAATTATTTCTCACTGCTTTGTAAAACTTGTGATGCTAGAATGGGCTTGAGAAATCTCTGGTGAAACTCATCCTTTGACATTTGATGAAAACTGACAGTGTCAACACTCTCCTTGACAAAATGATCAGCATGAAAACTGGCACTAGTCTGTAGAACTGAAACTTTACCCTGGTTAACACTGGCTATGAATTTACATTGGAAATCAGCATATGGGTATACGATGTTGCTATAGACTTTATACTCTATGAACACTTGGTCTTTGCTGGAATAATAGTTTTGAACGGCTCGTTTGACATCACCAATGTTAGGGACATCATCACATTTATGGTGAACATAGACAGCTTCTAAGTTTGCTGTCAACTTATTTTTCAGGATGAGATCACAGATATCTTTAAGACGACCAACATCAAGTTTGGGTGTTACGATGTAGACTCTGTTATTAGAATCTTTAAACCATTCACCTAGAAGATTTTTCCACAATATATAGATGAATTCTGGACCATGCATCACACAGCCATCCAATAAACATGTGATCTGTTTGTCTACATCTTCATCACCTCCCTGAAATACAAATTTAAATCATTTAATATCCATTATTTTAAGCAAGTTTTTATTTTAAGAAAATTGTTGGAGATGAACACATACACATAACAAAATATTTTTTTTAATGAAACATTTTTTACAACCATTTCATAGATAAGACAATACTGAAAGAACAAATGCATGAAATTGATAAGAGGGCTATAATAATATGATAATTTCTGCTTGTTCATATAATGCATATGTGTATAAAGTTTTATAATATTATCATAATTCCTTCATGGAAAAATAATTAAATCTGAATGCTGTCCTGATCTGGGATGGATCCAAAGCAAAGGGACTCACACACTGTATACTCCTGCAGGGCATATAAATGTGGTCATATAAATGGATGATATGGAAACTGATAAAATATATTTACATAGGTCCTCAAATGAGTTAATGGTCATGAACCCACGTACCCCGTCCTTCAGACTAAGATGACATGTGACTTGGTAACATTCAGTTTTTATGCCCCATCTATGAAAGTAGGGTGCATATAGTGTTCGGGTCTGTTCGTCCACCCGTTCGTTCCAAATGTTGCAACATGGGGCATTATGTCCGTTAGACATAATCTTGTTTTTAAGTCTAAGTCCATCTACTTAGCTTAAACCTTAAGACCAACAAACTTTGAAGATTTCCCTATACAACATTTCCCAAATCATGAGAAATTGTTCTTTTTATACCTTATGGCTGTTTGTCTGGACTAAAGCCTCTGCTAGATCTGGTCTTGATTCTGATGGATTTACAACTTCAACAGCCTCAGTTTTGGGATCTTCATCTTTTTGTTCCTCTTCAACCATTTCTTTTGTTTCATCTGTTTTTTCAATTTCATTTGGTTCCTCAACTGACTTATTTTTATCTGCCACTACGAATGAATAAGATAGACTTAAAAGATATGGTTACAAGTACATGAAGTACTAAAGAACTTTACACAAATACATTGTGGGGTAAAAATTATTGTGATACATACAAAATATCTGGTAAAATATAAGATCTTTGACAACAAAACACAAATACAAAATTTAAAAGAAGTACCAATAGGACACTAAAATGTCAGAAGTCAAAATGGGTTATCCACTAGACAACAACAAGAAGCAAAACACACTTAAAACAATTAATTCAATTTGAGGATTTATACTTTAAGCTATGAGGTATTATCTATATGAATTTTTTTTTAAACATTGTCTCGTGTACATTAACTTCACAATTTATCACCTCAATCTTGTCTTTCAGACTTTCATAATATGTACTTAAACCATTGTACTCACCAATTTCTATTCTTTTTAAAGGAGGCATTTTATTCCAAGTATTTGTCAATTTTACAAATCTGTCATCTAAAATTTGAGGTGATGATCTAGGCTTTTCAAATGCATCTAATATGTTGATAAATTGAGTTTGGAACCAGTACAGCACAAATTCTCCTTTCATCTTCAGGGATCCCAGTGTCATTGAAATGGTCAAAGTCACATCATCTACAGTCAAGACAACCTTATATTCCCCATTCCTCTGATAAAACTTCCTGTAGGGGTAGCGCTGGACAGGGTAGTTGTTGGGGTGCTGTAAAATATTCAGCCATAAGGCTGCTAAAGCTGATGACCCATGAGCTGAAATCTCTCGGATTAGGACCACAGATGGTGTTGATAGATCAATGTAAATACTCTCTCCTGTTCTAGACCATACAAATTCTTTGACATATGTTTCAATGGGAGCTTCCATTTCATCACTAAAATAAAGAAAATAATTACAGACAATACCTATCTGAACATGTGTATTAATGTGATATCATAACATATATATAATAAAGGAAATGTAAAGTTAACTAAGTTTACATGTATCTACGGCCAACTGGAAACCTCTTTTATTTTTTCTGCTGTAAATAGTCATTATTATTATTCATTATTAACTCCCAGGAGTCTGAACTGCTCACCTGATCTCTAAAAGCTTCTTACCTAGTATGCAACATGGTCTACATATACCTTGTAATTAATTTAATTAGTTAATGAGAAATTAGTTTGAAATATCACTTTAAATAGTTAAAGTAGAGAGAAAACAGTCAAAGGGAGATAACTCCTAAATGATTGACTTTACAAGTTTTACCCTGGTCACATTGAAGAATTGTGGATTTTTAAATCAGGGCTTATATAAAGGTTGTGTCACATACATTTATTCCACATCTCATTATAATTTATTGGTATGTGAACAGGATTTAGGTTCTAACAAATGTGATTTTAAGGTTCATGTGTATGTTTACCTCAAAATGGCTTAATTTTAAATCAATGTTTCAGTATGTGTACAGCAAAGACTGCATATAGAATTCAAATCTATACCATATCAGGTCATGCAGGTCCTAGATAAAATAATTTCTTATAAATTTTTGATAATTTTTTTATAATATTTTCATGATTAAATAATTCAATCATTTTTGCATTCTGCTTTTTTTTCTGTTATTGAGCACAGCTGAATTAAGGTTAATATCACTTACATGTGGCCTAAAATATCATGCAACATTGGATTATAATTTAACCAGAAGTGTTCACCAAAATGTCTGTTGAGAGGTTCAATAGTGATATTTTTGATAGTCTATCAAATTGCACAAGACAGACATAAGACTATGATGGAAGAAAAATCATTCAGTCACTCATTCAGATTTATCTGAGGTTTTCGAAAAATCTGTGTGCAGGAAATACTATCATATTGTCCATTTGTCCCTTATCTCGTCACATCGATCCAAATTATCTTTTCCAATTCTAATTTAAGAATCTATGCAAGCTTTTAAATAGCTACAATAATGTAGCTCCTTTGACATCTTTGTTTTAGGGGGGCTACAATGCGGTCCCATATTTGTATAAATGGATCAAATTGAATTTCTTTTTTCAACTCATACGAAGCTTCAAGATGGTTCGAAACTACCAATTTCACTCTGTTTAATATTGGGTCAATCAAAATTTTTATTAAAAGCCACAGGTTACTATTCATTTGTTATCGTCAGACCACATTTTCAATATTCTGATCCTGAACTTCATTATAAAGTTCAGGATCAAGAGACTTCAAAAATTGATGTCAAAGTCTTTTAAATTGCGCAAAATGTCAGAAAACTTTAATTGGATTCATCATTAAGGTGGTTCGGGAGTATAAAACTGAGCATCTTTTCAGACATCATGCAAATTTTTAGTCTGGATTTCAATTAAAATGACGAAAAATAATACAAGATATGCAAAATTTAGTTCTTTATGTTATTTTACGAATGAAATAAATATAACATTAATATTTTTCTTCTTCTTCTTCTTTCTGATACAGCACTCCATTAATATTGATGATTTTGTGCGGGGAAAAGATGTTAAATTGCTGGGCAAAGATGTTACTTGCCAACGCATGCGTGGGTACTATTTACAATAAATAACCAAAAAAGTCAAATAAATTTCTTTCTTTTTCATATTTACTTTTTTTTTCTTTTCTTTCATACTATACATATAGGGATAAAACTATTTACAAAGAGCTGTGTGAAGGTGTTGCTGAAGAACAGGTATGGTAACCTGTTCTTAAAGCTGTCTAGAGTTGTTAACACTGCACTGCAGAGGCAGACAGGAGGTCCCACTGTGTAAGTTGTTCTTGGAAAAAAAGAGTGTTTATAGGAATCTTTCTTGGTGTGTATATGTCTGAACAATAGACGATCTTCCAATTTCGATTTTTTTGGTAATTGTCGAAATCTTACCTCAAATTACTGGATAACTGGTTGCCGACGTCAACTGCGCGTAAAAGGGAATTTTTAAATTTCATTATTTAAGTGTAAATGAATTGGTTTGAAATGACCCTCCGAGTGAAACAAATTAATTAATTTCATGTTTGATTGTTTTCCATTAGAAACACATTTAATAGATTGATATAATAATTTAGTCCCTCTGCTCTCTTCTTAAAAAGCCGCCATTTTACACCCATTGACCTCTCGTGACCCCTATTCTAACATCCGGAGCGTTCCGGAATGGCACTTTTGGAAGATCGTCTATAAATTGTGTGTAAACTATCTAATACATCGATCTGAGGGTATTAGTAAGTTTGTAGGGTAAATTGCAACAAGATGGTGTATGACTTTGTAGAAGAGGATGATGAGTGTTCTTGTGTGCCTTTGTTGGAGTGTTGGCCAGTTTAGATATGTTATTATCAGTAACTGAGGTGGTGTTATGGTAACGGTTGGTGACATACCCTGGCAAGCAGCTCTGCATGGTATGTAAGGTTATTTTCAGGGGAGATAATTGGTGGGAAACTGTGTGACAAGTTTTTATATAGAAATGTGTAGGAAAAATTAGTTTTCTCAAATATCTAAAAAAGAAGGTCCGTGACCCCAAGTTTTTATCATGTTTTTCAGAAGATAGTATATGTGGCTAGTCATTTGTGAAATATATCTAAAATCTTATGGGTTTCAAGCTCATAGTGATGCTCCATACTCTAGGCCACCGAATTCGCAAGGTCATAAATCTGTAGAAAGGTCCCTGACCCCTAATTATTTTCCATTTTCTTAATGATCTTTTGTCAAAGTTTCATTCTGCAAAATTTAATAAAAATCTGATGGATTTTTCTTATACCCCCAAACCACCTTAAAATGCTATAAACAATGTTTAAGTACTAAATTTGACATCAAATGGATTGAATTGCACCCAACGTGATTCACTTTTGGCTTTGCTCCCTTAATTACAAGCAATGGGACTGCATTGTAGCTCCGCCAAATCAAAGATGTCAAAGAAGTAGCTGCGGTTCTGTAGCTCTTAATGGTCCTTTAAGAAATTTTCTGATGATGCAGACCATAGATATGGTCTGCTAGAAAAAATATCAAAAGGACCATAAGGGGCTACAAACCTCAGCTATCAAAGGAGCTACATTATTGTAGCTTGCTTTTAATCAAGGTGATGCCTTTTTCATAAACGCAGCTTTTTCAAAAAGAATGGAAAACGCAGGTACAAATTTCTTGTAGTCGATTATACCAAGACTTACTTTGTCATCAATGAGTCTAAGAAAAAGAACAAATTTATAAAAGACCAGATAATTGACATGCTCTACTTTCTTATTGACAACATATTTGTTCAGTTTGGTGGATGTGTTTTTCAGCAAACAATAGGGATTCCAATGGGCAATTGTGCACCTTTGCTTGCTGATTTGTTTATTCACTCATATGAAGCAGACTTCTTACAATCTCTTCTAGACAAAAAAGACCGTATACTGGCTCTCTCTTTCAACCTCATGTTCCGTTATATTGTAATTTGATGATGTCCTTTCACTAAACAATTCTCGATTTGGTGACTTTCTTCATCTCATATATCCCCAGGAGCTTGAGATAAAGGACACAACGGATTCTATGAAGTCTGCTTCATATTTAGATCTACATCTCGAAATTGACTCTCGGGGAAGTCTTTCAACAAGGCGACTGTTTTCCATTGTGGATATTTAAAATATACGTTTATAATGTAGGTTGTGTCGCATACACTTATTCCACATCTCATTTTCTTCTATCTATGACAAACGTGATGACTTCAACTTTCCAATCATCAACTTTCCCTTCTTGTGTAGCAACATTCCGTCCGCTCCAGCTTATGGAGTTTACATATCTCAATTGATTCGTTACTCCAAAGTGTGCGGGACTTACATCAATTTCCTTAGCAGAGCGACACGTCTGACGCAAAAATTGCTCACACAGGGTTATGTTGCTCTTCGGTTGCTGTCTTCACTCAAGAAATTTTACGGAAGACATCATGCACTCATAGACAAATATGGGATTTCGATCTCTCAGATGAGTGCAGATGTTGGTTTGTCATAGGGTGTTGTTTTGTCTTCCTTTACCGGATTTGACACGCTGAATGACTATTGGCATCGCGACAGGTGTGCTATAGCAAGCAGGAACTGCTTACTCTTCCGTAGCACCTGAGTTCACTCTTGCTTCGACTGGAGTTGGTGTTGTTGATTGATATTCAGTTATTTTGTGTTTCCATATTTTACATGTTGTCTGTTTTTGTCCCGTTCTTGTTCCTGTTTACTGGTTTTGTCTCTGCCCTTTCGGACCTTTGACATTACCTCTGCTTCTTACTTTTAACGTTTTAAACATGTCATTGAGTCTGCACATTATCAGGAAAAAAATTGACTTAAATGCTCAATTTGGAAGCCAGGATGCAAGGTTTTCATTCATAAAAAATTAACATGCAGGTGCTTTCTCTCAAGTTTTTAGCCTGGTTGAGACTAGATTGTCAGAAAGTGTTTACCTCAAAATGGCACTGAAAATGATGAAATATACATGTAGCAGATGATTACTAAGAAAATTTTGAAAGATTCATAAAGAGCTGTCTTGGAACACGTTTCTCAACATTCTTTCTAAACAAATTCCGTCGCTATACGTTCGGAAATAAAGCTATGATAACGAACTATGTAAAGTCTAGAAAATTGCGAATGACGGAACTAGGTGGGCGTGGCTTATAATATTCCCGCCAAATGTGAACACGTGAACAACATCAAAACAATGGCAGGTTATGATGATGCTGGTGTTTTCTTTAGTGACAATTTCGGATCAGAAGACCAAAATGATGATAATCAGATTAACAGACAACAAGTCAAGAAACGATTCAAAGATTTCATCAGACAATTTCATGAGGGAAACTTTACTTACACCTACAGGTAATTCACCTAAAATAGGGAGTTCAACAAATTTTGAAAAGTGTGCTGTACATCAAAAGTCATATGTTAAATCTATATCTCTATACTTTCAAAGCCTTCTTCCAACCTTTATTTCTATCGGTTAGTTAAAATAGCAGAATAAATACAATTTATTTAAGTTTGTGCCCTCAAGTTCTTTGTGATCAAAGGGAGATTATCCTATAATTCTAAACTCAGTTTGGGAAAAGTAAGGTAACTCTAAATGGTATTGCGGGAAAAGAAGGATAACTCTAATTGCACTAACAAAACTATGCTTTATTTCTTAAAAGTATATTTGGGAGTCAGTCTGAAAACTGAAAGGTGTGTTAAAATTTAAGCTTTTCCTTGTTCAAAAAAGAAATGTTTTTTTCCACACATGTACATGTAAAATTTTAATTTAAAAGAATATAAAAAAACATATATGTTACAATAGAAAATTATTGGATGCATGACACAGCCCACATAATTAAAAACCAAAATGAAAAACAGTCTGACAAACACATTTAATATGTTGCAGTGAAATCACTCTAAAATATAACTTAAATATAGATTAATAAACACTGAGACAGCTGCTGCAATTGAGTAATTGTGAAGAGGCATGAGTTTTTAACTGATTTTAGTGGTTGAAGTTTGGTGTTGGAGTTTACTTTAAATGTACTAACCCTAAGGATTGACACTGGGTCATCCATTTTTCTTTCCAATTTTGAGTAGTGACATATCATTTATTACATGTACTACATTTCTATTATTTAATTGTGGACCATATACATGACCATACATGTATTAGTCATATAAGAGCATTTCCTGTCTGCAATAGTACACTTCTGTTACCAATTGTTCAATCCCTTAAAAAAAAAGAAAATGCAACAGAGCCCCATGACAATCCAACATCTGCACTAATCTGAGAGATTTAAATATCATATTTATCAGGAAGATTTTGTGTAATGACTATTTGGCCTTAAAATTGTGAGAACAAATATATATATAAATATACATTATTACATATTTGTACATTAAAGCAATAAAATTCATGACAATCATTAAGTCTTGTGCTAATCTATAAGCTCGTTGTGTGATCTTTCATAAAAGTCACAGAGTTATCAGTCATTAGTTGAAGGTGAGTTGTTATTAGTCTTGAGTTGGTCCAATAATTCATAGATTGGATCATATGGGTTATATGTCCATGATTGGATTCTCAACTTTGCGGTTGCAAAGTTACTTATGACCATCACCAGCGTCAGCAGCAACAGACCTCATGAACGGCAAGGCGTTTAAGGAACTGCAACATAGCCCCATTCTCACCACGTAGCGGTGCTGGTCAGAATTGGAGAGTAGTAATCCGAGTGTATTTGTACAAAATATTTAACCATACAAAGCTTTTCTTTTTCTGAGGTATTCTTAAAAAGCTTACTTTTCAATTTATTTTATATAGAGCATGAAACTTTCACATGGAACTTAGTATGTTCGTTAGATTAAATTTATAGTTTAAATTGTTCCTTTTAGTGAATTTTTGTTGAAATTTCTTACTAGAAATAAGTATTTTTAATAAAAAAGGGGAGATAATTTTACTTTTTCAATTTTTCCCTTTTCTTTTTATTCTAAGCTTTCAAACAAAACTCAAGTTGAAAAATCAGAAGATTGTATCATTTATACAAAAAACTTATGACTTTTGTTATTGGACAATGCAAATTTAAGAAGCTTATTGTGGTTTCCTACCATGTTGGATAAATTGTACTCTTTCAGGAGCATTTTAGTGTGACCACAAGATATTTATTGTGCGTTTTCGGGCGCTTTTTATTAAGACACACAATGGGAGGTAATAGAAATATTTTTCTTCGCTTCGCAAATTTAAAAAATCTCCGGTCTGACCCGGTTAAAGTAAAAGAACTAATAGTTGTATGAATGGTTAGAACAATTGTGCAAGCTTCTATCTTATGGTGCTGTTTTTTGCTAGCAGCATTCAATGGAAAAACATTGCAGTTTTATAGGCTAGGTAGGTCAGATTTCGCTGAACATGTCCGTGACAATTTATGTAATTTTCATAAAATTAACCATTGACAGCTAAACATTTTAATATTAATCAATTCAAAATATATATACTTTATCAACAATGTCCAGTTTTTCATTATAACTCAAAATGCTATAGTGTAAGAAGTGGTTTTCCAGTCTTACCGTATGGCTCTTGGATCGATAATATCCATGCATTGACCTAAATCACATGGGAAGTAAGGCAGAGTTATCTCCCTTTTCCCGTTGTTGAAGTAGCTACCTAAAAAAGACAAGACAATTTATTTCCAATTATGGTCCCTTAAACAGGTTAGGTACAAGTGCAAAACAAGCTAGGTAGATCAATCGAGCTAGGTAAGCTCGATCGAGCTTTAAATTAATAAGAGGCAGGTAAACCTGTTACGCTCCCGAAGTTTCAATTAATTAATTTTTTTTTTGGTTCGAAAATAAAAACAAACTAGCTTTTCCTGTGGGTCACGTGAGCGTTTATATATGACGTCTAAAATTTTCAAAGATAAAAACATTTAAAAGTCACCGAAAGTTCGGGAAAACGAGCGCGTGCTAAACCGGACTTTGAAGGAAAATTCAGCTCATAGTACAACTAAAATATTGACATTTCTACCATTAATCGCTCCCTTCGGGAGCGTATTATCTCCCTTTGCTGTTTTTGACAAAAAGATCCATATCCAATTTGATTAGATGAAACTTTCTATGAACTTTAAATTGACATACCAGGACAAAGAAACATCAAAATATCGTTTTACCGTCGACTTTTCAAAAACCAAATTGCATTGATCTTAATTCAAAAATTCAAATTTTCACAAAAATAATTTCCACGGCAGAAATGAAGAATTATGGTTGCATATTGACAAACAGTATCTTTGAAAAGAGAATCTACAATTTCATGATGCACAGGGATGATTGAAAAAAGTTATGCAATGTTTAGTCAAAAACAGCAAAGGGAGATAATAATTTTAAGCTCGATCGAGCTTACAGCTCGATTGATCTACCTAGTTCGTTTTGCACTTGTACCTAACCTGTTAAAGGGCAGCCTCGTTACAATGTTTTATACAAGTACATGATATTTATAACAGAGAATAAAATAAAAAATCACATTATAATAAATCAAAAGTTTAATGCAGATACTCTATACGTGTTCAAAGAGTATTGATATAAAAAGGACCAATATTTCATTATGGTACAATGATAGCATTGATTTATTTTATATGTAAATATACTGTACAGTTCTCCCTGTGATCAAAGCACCTATAGAAGTGTAATGTTCTATGAATGCTGTGGTCACCAGGGGACGGTGTTTAAGAACTGCAGTAGTGCATTTTAGTCATATATATATCCTCGGAATGCTTATATAGAACACAAAGAGGATCTCCTGTTCTTGGCGATCACAATACTGGTATACAATGTGGCAGATCAGTATATATTATAGAAGACAAAAAAAACATTAAAAAATAGCATTTGATGAATTCTTCCATAAATAGTATAATTTGCAAACTATCCAATCTTTATAAATGATAATGGAGTTATTTAAAATGCTCCCCTGCTAGCTAGCATAGACATTCTCTTGTTCTGTACATATTATTGGAATATTGTGAAAAACTGAAAATTTGATTTTGCTATTACAGAGATCAACTGAAAAGAAACTATAATCTGGGTCAGTTTTGGTTAGAAGTTGATATTGAAGATGTCTCCAGCTTTGATGAAGCATTGGCTGACAAGTTGTACACACTTCCAACAGAAAACCTGCCATTGGTAAGTCATCGAATTTGTGAAGGAATATTTCTTTGTCTTGTCAGCTTTATAAGATAGTTGTAACTAGGGAAATTGACATCCAGATAATTACAGCTGCTGATTGCTCAATATTAACAGTTAGATATATGCCTTATCACAGTCTCCAAGATGGAAAGATTAAAGGGTTGATATTGGCATAACAACAAACCTATTTATAGGAAAATGCAACAATTTAAAAAATGCAAAACAAGGATAAAACTGCCCTCCAAGGGTAATTCAGTTTCTGTTGTAATGTGTTTATTAGTCTAGTATTGTCAATTTAAAAGATGCTTGGACAACCTTAATTTCAAACATGCATGTTTATTGATTTAAAACAGTCTACATATAAACTATTGAAGGAACACAGATAAATAAACAGATATATTGTTAAATTTTAGTTTGAGGATGCAGCTAAGGAGGTTGCCGATGAGGTTACACACCCCAGACCAGAAGGAGAAGAGGAAATTCAGGACATTCAAGTCATGTTAAATTCTAATGCCAACCCAAATAACATAAGAGCATTGAAGGTAGGCAGAATTCTGCAAAGAGCTTGATTTGATTAAAAGAAGGGATATAACGTCTACATTCATCTAGTCCTGCAGATGACATTTATTTTTGTTAAATCTTAATGTTTTCTATTGATCAACATCTCTCTGTTACGTGTATTATGTACAGCAATTTTGAATTAATTAATCTTCTAAAATAGCTAATGATTGTTAGTTTCTAACCTATTAAATACAAATAATTTTGTTATAAAAAGTACCTATGGGGCATTGATTGTCAGACAAAGACATAAAGATGACAGAAAACAACAATACAAAAACACCTAAACAAAAAAAAACAACTAAACTACAATCAGTTATCAAAACTTAATCAACAAATGCAATTCTTCTAATGACAAGATGAAAAACAATTTCTAAGACATCATTAAGATTTGCTATAAGATAGATTTATAAAATATAATTGCAAAATATTCAACAAGCTATTTACTTCATAATTTGTAGTCTGAACAAATGTCTAAGCTGGTGAGGATCCCTGGTATAGTTATAGCTGCTTCTGCTATCAAGGCTAAAGTCACCAAGATGACCATTCAGTGTAGAAGTTGTAGGAATACAGTCAATAATATCAGTGTTAACCCAGGGCTGGAGGGCTACTCACTACCACGTAAATGTAACACGTAGGTATCTTGTAGTATACAGTATTAACCCAGGGCTGGAGGGCTACTCACTCCCTCCTAAATGTAACGCGTAGGTATGTTCAGTGTTAATCCAGTGTTGGTGGGCCCTTTATCCATCTGCAACATAACTTTCGTAACATTTTTTTTAGCAACTACTTATCACAGTGATTTGAAATTTGGTATATACTTCTGATGAAGTCCTCTATCGTGAGTACAGAAATTAGGTCTGTTGGATATCTACTTCCTGTTTACTGACTTCATCAATTTTGGGGGGTAGTGGGGGTATACTGCTCACTAGATTTCTTGTTAAGATGTGAAACTCATCAGAGGTATAAATATATTCCAGTCACTTCATATCATCCTAATAAACATTTTAATTATTTTTATGCCCCATCTATGAAAGTAGGAGGTATATAGTGTTCGGGTCCGTCTGTCCATCCCAAATAATGTGAGATTTACATTAGTTTTCAATACAGAATTTCTTAAAATCATGAATTTATAAACCCATGAATATGCAATTTATTCCCAATCAAAGACAAATGATGCCATGAATTTAAGTACATGTACTTTCACATTTGTAGAATTTTAAGATTGTTTGATTTTGGTATGCCATTAGATGAAAGACCATTCTCTAAATACTAAATTAAACATCAAAACTATGTGAACTTAGCTTATAAAGTTGCATACATGTGATTCTCTAGCTGTTTGACAAAATCCTCTGACTTTTTGAACCATCTCCCGTTTTCCTGACTTTTTGTGAAATCTCCCGCTTTTTCAAGACATGACAAAATTTTAGTTTTATAGACATTTTAATTGTTCAGTAAAAAACATTTCCGGTGTTTTAGGGGGTTGTCAATTAGGTAGATGTTAATTTAATAGGTAAAGGGGTTGATTTATGGTTAATTGCCATTATTGACCTGATAATCGTATAAACAGTTGGAGATTAAACAGTGAAGCCATGTGTATTTGGCACACTCTAGTGCCCTAAATTGACATTGGTATGTAATTTATGAGCATTGAAAATCTCCTGCTTTTTGGTCACAGATCCGTCACATGTGTGAAGTTTATTTATTTTTCAGTGATCAGGCAGGAAGACCTAAATGTCCTGTGGATCCGTTCTTTATTGTCCCAGACAAGTGTAAATGTGTAGATTTCCAGGTCCTCAAGCTACAAGAGGCTCCTGAGAGTGTTCCCAATGGAGAAATGCCTCGCCATATGCAGCTCTTCGCTGACAGGTATACATAACCATGTAGAATAGTTACTTTTTTTCCAAAAATTGCATACTGATTCATTTGCATCTGTGTTCTATGCAAATATTAATTAATGTAAGTAAACTTCAATTCAAACAGTGTGAGACTAGACTTGTAAAAGACTTTAGAGAAACTTAATGAGTGACAAAGTTTTATTTGTCAGTCACATGATATTCAATATCTTTAAAAGGTAACAATTTATTTGAATGCTTATTGTTGAATTGTATTTTGTAGGTATCTGTGTGATAAAGTTGTTCCAGGGAATCGTGTAACAGTAGTTGGTATATATTCCATCAAAAAGACTTCAAACCCAGGAAAGGTACAATATAAATCACTCGCAGTAGAACTGTTTTATTGATAACAATTTAAAAAAGCAATATTCAATCTTTTTCTGTATCTAATGTAGAATTCAGTTTTTCATTGAAAGAAAGATCTGGTATTTATTTATTTGTGAGTTCTATGAACCAGCTTATTACGAAACATAACTTTTTGGTCTGTTTATTTGACTCTTAATGTTAAACTGTTGGACATTACGAAATTATTGGTATGACTATATAGTCTGTATTCGAATACTTCATTGCAAGGAATAAACCAAATGTTTAGAAGAAACTACTAACAAGCATGTATGGCCCTCTTATCCCCCCTAAAATTAAAATATGATTGTCTTAATGCATACATAAAAAAAAAGATGATACACATCTAATTAGTTTCTAATACAGTTATTCCACTAAGAGCTTATACATCTTTTGAATTCTGTTTGTAGAAGAACTCACGTGAAAAAGTAAATGTTGGTATCCGTGCACCATATTTCCGTGTAGTTGGTATACAGGTTGACACTGAAGGGAGTGGTCGAAGTACTGGTGCCCCAATCAGACCTGACGAAGAGGAGGCATTTAGACGTCTGGCTGCTCAACCAAACATTTATGAGACAATATCAAAAAGTATTGCTCCATCTATATATGGCAGTATTGATATGAAGAAAGCTATTGCCTGTTTGTTGTTTGGAGGATCAAGGAAAAGGTGAGGTTATCATACAAACCCACACACGCTAGGGGAAATATAAGAATGGCCCTGTTGGTCTGTCTGTGGGTCAAAATGTCAACATATCTTGAAAGTGCAAGTCTTCTTTGGATGAAACTTTACATGAAGGAAGGACGTGTCTGAAGAAATTTCTTTAACATGGGACACCAATTCAGGGGAGATATTTGGACTTTTGTTTAGACTTTGAATATTGAAGAGGTGGAAGCACACTCACAGTATTCCATGTTGGAAGATTAACATTTGCTATTAAAGCATTATCTCCATACATTTGTTGAATTCTTGAACAATAATTAGAAAATATCTATAGATGGCAACTATGCAAAATATTTAATAATGATTTTTATGCCTCCACAATGACATGTCGGGGGGCATTAAGTTTAACTCGTGTCCGTCGGTACGTACAAATTTTCGTCAAGCTGTTCTCAGGAACCGTACATGAGAATGATTTGAAAAATGGTAGGATGGTTCAGTATGACAAACTGTACATCCTAAGAGATTTTGAGACTTGTCAGACATCTACTTCCTGTTTTGGGCCTAGCGGGGGCATCAGTGTCTCATGGACACATTCCTTCTTTATTTCTTTATTGCAAATGACTTTTAGAGAATCATTGATGGCTTTAAACAACTTGGATTTAATTTGATAATCTAACTTTTGTTTAGGATGCCTGATGGACTAACCAGGAGAGGTGATGTTAACCTGTTAATGTTGGGTGACCCTGGTACAGCTAAATCCCAGCTGTTAAAGTTTGTAGAGAGATGTTCACCAGTGGCTGTGTATACATCTGGTAAGGGCAGTAGTGCTGCAGGTTTGACAGCTTCAGTCACCCGAGATCCTGCTACCAGGAACTTTGTTATGGAAGGTGGTGCCATGGTGCTAGCTGATGGTGGGGTTGTCTGTATTGATGAGTTTGACAAGATGAGAGAAGATGATCGAGTGGCTATACATGAAGCTATGGAACAACAGACTATTTCTATAGCTAAGGTATGGTTATTTCTTAAGCTTAATTACCTAGAACTTGAGAATTATTGATTTTAATTTTACACTCAGATTATTTCTGTGAAGCAACATATAGGATCTCGTTAGCAACCTAATTTTTGCCAAAGCGTTATGATAATTTGCATGTATGCTGAATCTTATCCTCTTGCTCTCTACTGAAGATTTTAAGACAAAGTCTACACAGAAGACTACCATTTTCTGTTTCAATTCTTGTTGGGACAAGTTATTCTGATGTTTTAACTGTTCTGAATGTTATTGAACAAATTTAGAAGTATGATGAAGCATTTTGTCTATATTTAGATAGAACAAAACTTTAAAAGTATACATTTCATTTATACTCAAATTCAGAATAGTGGTACCTTTTTCAATTGAATTTAAATGACACCAACAGGTTTGCCAATTAGGTGTCTTAAGAGAAGAAAGAGGTTTAATATTAGGTCAGTGAAGTTGGTGAGCCATGAAGCACCTGTTAGTATTAAATCATGAATCATCAATTCAGGTAGAAATTTAAATGGATCTCACCTGTCCAATAATTACTGATCAAATGGTCATTTTGATCCTTTAAATTTCTACCTGAATTGATATTCTTTTTATGAGTTATACTTCAACAGGTGTTTCATGGCTGACCAACTATAAACCTCTTTCTTCTCTTAAGACACCAAATAGTCAAACCTGTTAATGTCAATAAAGGTACCACAATTCTGAATTTGAGAAAACTTACAGGCAGGTATAACAACAACATTAAACTCTCGCTGTTCTGTTCTGGCTGCTGCTAACAGTGTTTACGGTAGATGGGATGATACAAAGGGAGAGGAGAATATTGACTTCATGCCAACCATTCTGTCCAGATTTGATATGATCTTCATTGTAAAAGATACCCACAATGAGGCCAGGGATACAGTAAGTTTGTAGTACATGTATTAAAAGAACATTTCATGATTGATTAGACAGATTTAGATTTGTGTTTTCATCAGATATATTACCAATTACGGCATTACGCATTAGTGAGCAAATATTTTAAAAGCTCAATACATATAATTAGAAAATTCTTAAATTTAGCACTGCGATATAACACCAGGCTAAAGTATATCGATGGGGAAAGAACATCAATGAATTAGGAAATTCAAGTACATATACTGTCACTGTTGAACAAATTTTATGTTCTGTGTTCTTAAAACAAATATGTCAAATCTCATTTCACTCTTGTATAACTGAAAGAATATTATTCATATTCATCATAATATTCCAGATTTATAGAAAGCAAGTGTTTACATAATGGTCTTGCTGAGATCAGCAAATAAGAAAGATATTTATTTTTCATAGCCTTTTAGCATGTTTCTCTATAAACTACACTTGTATATAATTAAGGATTTCATTTGTAGACTTTGGCTAAGCATGTAATGAATGTTCATTTGAATGCCTTGCAAATGACAGAGGAGCAGGCTGAAGGGGAGATCACTCTTGAAACATTGAAGAAATATATAGGATTCTGTAGAAGGTAATACTAATGTTTCATTATTTTTTGTGGCGTATCAAGTTTTGTGTTTTTCGTAGGTGATGCTGATCCATGAAATTTTGTGCCCCATTCAAAGCAAAGTCAACATTCCTTTGCATACTGCAAACTTCAGAACAATTAATTTAGAACCAACAAACTAGCATTTTTTCAGCAATCCATGAAAAATAAATGAATCTATAGTAAACAATAAGTAAAGGCCTTTGAACTTTGCACTACATTAAAGTCTGATTTTTGTCTAGCCTGGGACTTTAGTTGCTGAAGGCCAGACATAGGTATAACTTTCTGGCGGTGGTAACGCCCTAAACTTTTTTGTAAGACTTTTGTGGAAAATGAATTACAAGAAAAGTATAATAGCTAGGCATCTGATATATGGTATATGGACAGTTGGGGTTATGTTCTACTCAACTGGCACCATGCCCTTTGACCCTGACCCCAATTCATGGTTCAGTGGCTCTGTGGACTTAGATGATTTTGGGGGCAAAAAAAACTCTGTAAGACTTTTGTGGAAAATGAATTAAGTGAAAAGTATAATACCTAGGCTTCTGATAGCTGGTATACAGACACCTGGAGTTATGGTCTATGCAACTGACACCATGTCCTGTAACCTTGACACAATTTACATGATTCAGTGACTCTGTGGACTTGGATGATTTTTGGGACAATTAAAACTTTTGTGGAAAATAAATTAAGTTAAAAGTATAATAGCTACGCCTCTGATATTTGGTATACAGACATTTGAGGTTTCAGTCTACACAACTGACACCATGTTGTGTGACCCTGAACCCATTTTCATGGTTCAATGACTTTGTGAATGTAGATGATTTTTGGGTGGAAAATGAGTTAAGTGAAAAGTATTATATTATAGCAAGGCATCTGATATTTGGGATTATGGTATACACAACTGACATCACCATGTAATGTGACCTTGATCCCGTTTTCATGGTTGAATGACTTGGTGAATGTTGGTCTTTTTTCATTGTTTCCCCAATAACTTTGGTATCTAGAACACACTTCAGACATTTTTGTGATGGTTAAATGGAATTCTGTCACATGACCTTGACCTTAACTTTTCTGAAGACACAGTTAGACCTTCAATGAGTTCCGAAATGGTGCTGACAGGCGAGACATACTTTAGTGTCAACTCTTGTTATGAAATTTATTTTGTAAAATACATTGCAGCTAAAATATTTAAATCCAGCTTTTAAGTGACTAGGAAGCCATATGTGTTTTAGGTGATGCAATTGCTTGTTTGTTGATTATAATCTCCAGTTCATTTTGATTTTAAAAAAATCAAAATAATGATGCAGTTATATTCATCTTTTATTCTACTTTTGTGTATTCAACTGTTCAGATATATTTTGCTTCCCAAAATGTTTGTAGCAGGCCTAATCTTATTTCATTAATTGGTGTCTTGGTCTTGATTAGAATTAAAATGAATTGTTATTTATTTTGTAGAAAATGTGGACCCCGTTTAAATGAAGATGCTGCTGAAAAACTAAAGAATCGTTATGTATTGATGAGAAATGGAGCTGGTGAATATGAGAGGGAAACGGGGAAAAGGATCAGTATTCCTATTACTGTGAGGTAAATGACAGTCATTTTTGATGACCTCCCCTTAAATTTGCTAATTTCACATGTTATATATGCCTGTACATTTTTAAGTACAAGATTGGATAAGAGCACAAATCGGCCCTCTTAATTAGGCATATTTTGAAAAAGCAGAATATTGAATGGAAATTTTGTGCTTTTAAAGTTCTATTATGAGGAACTGACAAAGTTTCTTTGGTATAAGCAATGTTGCTTAATTACGCATGTACACAGAATTTAGCATAAGCTGATAAATGATGCAAAATTGGCTTAAAAAGTCCAGCTATAAATTTGAGTACACCTTTTAGCCCATTAAGATAATTTGATGACTTTGGCTTTGTTCAGATCTGAAAATTCTTTTGATTTATAATGCACTCTGAACAGTTACCATAAAGCAGATTTTTATCTTTTTTCAACTTTTGTGAAACTAGTTGTTATCATCTTGCATTTTTTTTCAGACAACTGGAAGCTATCATAAGAATCTCTGAATCTTTAGCTAAGATGAGATTGTCACCCTTTGCCACCAGTGCTGATGTTGATGAGGCCTTGCGTCTGTTCCAGGTTTCAACACTTGATGCTGCAATGTCAGGAAATCTTTCAGGTACAAATAAATCTTTTGTTAGCAATTTGTATTCATGATTTTGCTATAAATTGCTTCTTATTTCTTTAGTTATGACTAAGATTACACCAATCATTTGGACCACCTGGAGTATTCAAAAGTAATTGATTGAAAATTGTGCTGTTTTGTATTTCTGGATATTTCCACAAAAACAGGAGTGCTTACATTCTATAAAATAGTTAAGTTTTTCATGTAAACTTTTGAATATGAAAAGAAGAATTAATTATCTAGAATGTAGGAACATAAAATGAAGAAATCTGACAGTGCCTAAATCATTTGAAATCCTTCACATAAAAGAAAATTAATTTTCCTTATTTTATTTCAGGAGTTGAAGGATTTACGACAGAAGAAGATCAAGAATTACTGAGTAGAATAGAAAGACAAATAAAGAAACGATTTATTATTGGTTCACAAGTGTCAGAACATGCCATTGTTCAAGATTTTGCAAGACAGGTACTTATTACTAACAAGGGGATTAATGTACTTCTGTCACCATCAAAACTTTGGTCGCAAAAAGGTGCTTTGATAGTAATAAGAAAGGAAAAGATGTCCCTTTCATGTTTCTTCAAGTGGATGTAATGTTCAGGATGGTATACTTTTGAAAATAAATAAATACCCATTACTTAGAGCAAAAATCTCAACTGCCATTTATGAACTGGCATGTTACTATGAAGTTGTAATTTTATCCCTGCTTCAAAAAAGAGTAATAAAAAAGTCAAAAGTTCAATAAGGTTAACCACATATAAAAGGTAAAAACACACAAAACAAGCAATAAAAACAAAATCCAAATGTAGATAAAAGTTAAAGGGTGGCCCAAATTTTTGGACATGCGTCCTTCGTATGGCAAAAAACATGGATAAAATAATGAAAACACAGCAACATCTGATAAGGGACAGAGCACTATTTAGTGAGGTGAGCTATATAGGTCACTTGGTTTTTCATAGATAAGAAAGTATGTCATCGGTAATAAATCTTGAACTTGATAAAATCACAGGAAGAGTTGCAGAAGAATATGACATGAAAGTAAAAGTACAGTTATCTCCCTTAAATATTCATAATCCAATAATATAAAAACATCCCTATAAAAACATATTGTATCGTACAAATATATTGATGATTTGAAGTAAAAAAAGCTTCAAAAAAGATAGGGCTAAACCAGACCTGTTTACGTTTACATTTTCTCCATATTTTTTACGGTCAACTTGAAAAAAATACGCTGTATGGTCGTACATGCCGATTTTATGGTTTGAAACAAAATTGTCTGTAAAAATTCTATTTGTTAGATTAAATCTAGAAAATTATTAATGAGTGCTTCATTCTTAGCATTAAATTCTAAAAGCATTAAAAAGATCAAGATCAAAACAGCATAGTGGTTGACAAAAATGTCAAAACGAAAAGTTTTATTCAATACTGGATCCTTAGATTGTCTGCAAGATGGTTCAAAATGACATTTCTTTAAATAAACATTACTCAAAGGTATGTTTTGTCAGCTTTCTGGCATTTGAAATTTATATTACTGAAAAAGTTTGAAAAATACTGGCACTCAATGGCGATTTTACTGACAAAGTGAAAAATACTGACAATCTTACTTATAGGCATAAAATGAGGTAAACAGGTCTGCTACACTGTTTAACCTGTGTCCATCCGTAGTTCAATGGTTCCTTAGTTTCATCACACTTTTTTTAGGCATATTTGCGAAAGCTGGGTTATCACTAGTGAGCATTGACTCAAAAGATTTCTTGTTAATTTAACATTTTGAAAATTAATGTATTGGTATTTTGTAGAAATATCCGGAAAGATCCATACAAAAAGTTCTCCATTTCATGTTAAGGAGAGGTGAAATACAACACAGGATGCAAAGGAAGATGTTATACAGAGTTAAATGAGAATACAATTACAACTTTTGATGGAATGTGTAAAACTTTTCTGTCATTGTATAATTAAGTGCTTAAGACATGACTCAGGATGTACAGATCTGAAATATTTGAGATGAAGTTCTTTTCTTTCATTTATACATATGTACAAATCAGTAATGAATATAAAGATATATCTGAAACTTGATATGATGTAATATGATCAGACATTATTTAATGCCATTTGTGTTCAAATTTAGTCATGTGTTCTAAATTGCAATGTGTTTAAAACTAATTGTATATATTATAATATTTAAATGAATGAGATTTTTAAAGAACAACCATTATTTTCAGCTGTATGTATTTATATTGGCTGAAATAAATTACATTCATAGATTCTGATCATTCTTTACTTAATTTCTTTCATCAGGATTGTGCCAAAAGAAAAAAAAAAACATTACCTTTGTTCTGACAGCTGCTGTGATGAGTTTGCATGTATCATTAAAAGAATGTGTGCTTCAAAAGAAAAACAATCCAAAAATTGTGAATTATTTAAAAGCATTGTTGGGTCAGTAGGATGCCCTGAAGCTAGGAAATTATTAACATGATACAAAAATTAATTATTAATAGCAACAATAGATTATATCCATTTAATTATTGACCAAGCAAATATACAAAAGTTCCTATACATGTAGTGAGATGATATTCTTGAAAAAGAAAACACTTGCATAAAATGACACATAAATGTAAAATAAAAACTCTACCTCTACTTCTTTGAGATCGTATATTATATGCAAATATCCTTAATACCAAAGATCACCCATAAACAAAAAAGAATTCCTCAGATCAATCCTTGTTGCAATTTTCTGAATGAAATTTGTTACACTAAGTCACTTGCACATGAAAACATGAACTACCAACCTTGATGATCTGAGGTTGTGTTCAGACTTCAATCAGTATGAAACCTGTTACGTTCCACCTGTCAGAATTGGTTTCTATGACAGGTATTTAGAGTGCTGTAAACTTCCATACGGCATCAAAGTTCAAGGTCACAAGTTCTTTGAAACTTTAGGCTGTCAACTGCTTTCCTGGGCTTACACTTTGAATGCAATGAAAGGATTTCATTATGTCTCCCCTCACTTTTGTGGGGAGACATATTGTTTTTGTCCTGTCCATGACATAGTTTGTCAGTGCAACTCCTCTGAAACTACTGAACCGAATTCAATGAAAATTGATATAGAGGAAGGACACCATATGTAGTTGTGCATGTTACCAGGAAATTTTGATCCTCAAATTTTTGTGGGAGTAATGGCCCTTTGAACTTAAAAATTTGCTGAAAATCCTTATTTTTATACCCCCCGCAAACAAAGTTTGGGGGGGGGTATATAGGAATCACTGTCTGTCCGTCCATCTGTCCACATACCTTGTAAGCGCAACTCCTCCTAAACCACTCAACGCATTTTGATGAAACTTTACAGAAAGGAAGTACATCATATGTAGATGTGCATGAAGAATTTTCATCGATCTCGGATATCATTCAGGGGAGATAATTGGACTTAGACTTCATAAATATAGTATTCAATGGGAGACCTCTTAAGCGCAACTCCTCCTAAACTGATGAGACTTTACATAAAGGAAGTTCATCATATGTAGATGTGCATGAAGAATTTTTATCACTCTCAGATATCATTCAGGGGAGATAATTGGGCTTAGACTTTTTAAGTACAGTATTCAAATGGAGACCTTGTAAGCGCAACTTCTCCTTAACCGCTGGGCGGATTTTGATGAAACTTTACATGCAGGAAGTATACCATATGTAGATGTGCTTGAAGAATTTTAATCGCTCTCAGATATCATTCAGGGGAGATGATTAGACTTGGTGTTTTTTTTGGCAGTACCGAGTCCAATATGAAGCAGGGTATCCTTTTGTGAGCTCACTCACAGTATTACTTGTTCATCTTGTCAGCCCAACTCCTCTGAAACCACTGATCGGAATTCAGCGAAACTTGCTATGTTTGAAGGTCACCATATGCAGTTGTGCATATTAATTGGAAATTTTGATCCTCCAATTTTTAGCTCACCTGGCCAAAGGCCATGTGAGCTTATGCCACCGCTATGTGTCTGTCGTCCATAAACAATTTCAAAAATCTTCCTCTCTGAAACCACGGAACCAATTGAACTGAAACTTTGCAGGAATGATATATGACATGGTGGCAACAAACGATCCTCATTCAAAATGATTTGATAAAAAACATGGCCACTGTTACTAAAAATAGAACATAGAGTAAAATCACTTAAAATGGCTTATAACTCAGCAACCATATCATATAGAAAAAATCCGAAGGATCTTAGGCTCTTCAGAATCAAAAGCTCTTCAAGTTTCTCCATTGGGTCGAAGTTGTCAGATGACCTTTGATAGGGGTTATGGCCCTTTTAAGGTCAAAAATAGCGTTTTTTCATGTTTTTGGTCTATAGAATGAAAACTATTATAGATAGTGAAAAGCTGTTGCTTGCTTAAATGTTAAGCTCATTTAGCTCTTCAAAAATCTTCATAGGGTCGAAGTTGTCAGATGACCCCTTATAGGGGTTACAGCCCCTTAAAGAGAAAAATAGTGGTTTTGGCATACAGAATTATAACTATTGCAGATAGAGAAAAGCTGTTGCTTGCTTAAATGTTCAGCTCATTTAGCTCTACAAACGTCTCCATAGGGTTGAAGTTGTCAGATGACCCCTTATAGGGGTTACAGCCCCTTAAAAGGTGAATAATAGTGTTTTATGCTTATTTAGAATGAAAACTATTGCAGATAGATAAAAGCTTTTTTCTTGCTTAAACATTCAGCTCATTTAGCTATACAAAAGTCTTCATAGGGTTGACATCAAGACCAGGTTCCTGGGAGCCTCTTGTTATGGTGTTTATGGACCTTTGAACTTAGAACTTTTTGTAGAAACGGGGGGGGGGGGGGGGTGTCATTGTTTTTGTTAATTAAGTTGATTAACACCCATTGAGCCTACTTGAGAATTTTTATACAGAAAATTGGCCTTGTTCAAGTAACAAGGTGACCTAGCTATAGTATAGGAGACAAACAAATTATAATGAACACATGTTTATGATTTTTGTCTCGCCTGGGAAGCAGAGTGGGACATAGGTGTTATTTTACCGGCGGCGGGGTTAACTTTTTGGAAAAGTTTTATGAGCACCTCCATATCTCAACTATAGGTCCTAGGTTGATGAAACTTGGTATGCATATGCCCCAGTAGTAGCTTAGCACAGTTGCATCCCCATCTTATTACCTTAATTTTCCGGTTGAGTGACTTTGACAATTTTCAATACATATAATAGCAATAGAAAAGTTTTGCCAGCACCTCCATATCTCAAGAACTATAGGTCCAAGGTTGATGAAACTTGGTATTCATATGCCCCAGTAGTAGCTTAGCACAGTTGCATTCCCATCTTTTGACTTTGACTTTGATTTTCCGGTTGAGTGACTTTGACAATTTTCAATACATATAGTAGCAATGGTAAGGTTTTGCGAGCACCTTCATATCTCAAGAATTATAGGTCCTAGGTTGATGAAACTTGGTATGCCTATGCCCTAGTAGTAGCTCAGCACAGTTACATCCCCATCTTTTGACCTTGACCTTGATTTTCCTGCGAGTGACTTTGACAATTTTCAATACATATAATAGCAATGGTAAGGTTTTGCGAGCACCTCCATATCTCAAGAACTATAGGTCCTAGGTTGATGAAACTTGGTATGCCTATGCTCCGGTAGTAGCTTAGCACAGTTGCATCCCCATCTTTTGACTTTGACTTTCAATTGATTATTTCTATTGTATATATTAGTAATGTTTAAGTTCTATAAACATCTTTTGATCTCAGAAACTGAAAATCCATGTAAATTCAAAATAGAGTGGAAGTAAGAAAGAATAATTGTTTCTGATGGTGCCGGCAGGCGAGACATACTTTAGTGTAAACTCTTGTTTATAAAACAAGACCAATCGATGTCTGGCCCTGCGGTGTACGGCAAAACGTTGAACCCTGTACGTTTTAGGCCCAATTTGGACTGTCAATAGTTATTGACACTTGCATCCTATGATGGACTGAAAATGCATATTTGTCACATGCAGCCCAATTTAAAGACTGACAATGAATATTTAGAAATAAAAATATTTAAGATCCTTATAACAAGGATATCAGACCCTCAGACCCCCAAAAAATATATGTTTCAATTCCCCCCTTTTGCCCCCCTAATTGCTAAACAGAAAAGGTGAGGTCAAGAATAAATTTATCCTCCATTTTGTATCCAATATACGACAAAAATTAACTTGCAATTTTTTTTTTCAAAATCGGACCATAAACAAAAAAGTTAAGACTTTTGACCCTTTTGGGCCCTTAATTTCTCAACAAAAAAGGGGAGAGCTAAAAAATCATGCCAATGAATGATTTAATGGTAAGGATAATTATTGTAGAATTTAATAACAATCAGTCAATCATAACTTATGTTATTGTGGAAAACAAAAGTTTCATTTTAGCCCCTAATTTCTAAACGAAAAATGAAGTGATATTCCAAATCAACCCCTTCCTTTTATTGTAAGTAACATTACTGTAAAGTTTCATATCATTTGGTCAACCAGAACAAAAGTTATTGTGGAAACAAATAAAAAATGCTTAAAATGCTAAGTTCACGTGAAAAAAAATCAACATTTTTATGATATTAACGTGAATTTCACGTGAACAAAATTTCCATGTGTATTGCACATGGTCGAAATCCTCGGTGCTGGATTTGGCTGGCCCGATCGAACTTTTTGGTTTTGAGAACTTTTTCGCAAGAACTACATATTTTATATGTTTTTATTTATTGTAATTTTTGTTGTTGTTTATTTTTTTAATTTATATCTACATTCCCTAAAACCGAACTGCTGCTAAATAGAAGTTTAAGTCCTCTTCTCTCTTATATATACATTTTGTAGTAATTTTCCTTAATTTACCTGAAAAAAATTATTCGCTCAAACAGAAACTGGAGTCATTTTCATATTCGCTCAATTAAAAAAAATAACCCAGCACTAAAATTCCTGTAAGATTCTAACTTCCTAAATTTGTCAAAGCTTTATGTAATTTCTTACACCACAAAGCAGTCTCATGTTTTCTGTCGATTCATAAATAAATACCAGCTGTTCTTTTTGTGATTAGTTATAAGTTATTTATAGAGAATGATAGTCAGAATTTTTTGGCTCATCAATAAATTATCTAAATCATAATTATACTAATTGAATAAAACACAGTCATCGATTGGCATACCGGAATCTTCACCTCTTTCCTAATTCGACTTTAAAATTACCTTTTCCCTAGAAATGTCAACAACTTTCAGTTTCGTTTTGATCATATTTAATTTTAATTTATGGTTAAGTCCTTCCATGACATCAAAAATTGGAGAAGGATCAGCTAGTACAGAACAGAATGTAGTGATTTTTCTTGCTGATGACATAGGATATTCAGACTTGGGATGTTTTGGAAACAAATTGATAGCCACCCCAAATATAGACAGACTGGCCCAAGATGGAATAAAATTGAACAGAATGTACTCTGTCCCTTCAGAGGCTGCAAGTTTTGCATCACTCCTCACAGGTAATAAATGCATTACTTTATAAATAATTGCAGGTTACAATATCGTACCTGTAAATGGGGGTTTTAATAGAGCCTTTTACTTTTTGTTTTTTAGAGTTTTATGAATGAATGAAAGCTTTATTTTAATTCGGCACATATATATAACAATACAACACAAGCTCTGTATATATGCCAACGTACCTAGAGACGTAAATCTTGGCTTTATAGAATTAACTGTATAAAAAATGTATTTTTCCTACATTTTTGCTGAGTGAAATAAATGCGAAACATTGCATTAAAGAATATCACAACTTTTTAAAAGAAGTGTATTTTGTTCACAGCAATTGAAAATGTATGAAGTTTGTAGAAAAATACTATTCTACAGATTTATAAAATCAGCATGTAGTAAGTCCATTGTTTTATCTGCTTACAGGTCGACAACCTTTAAGAATGGGATTAGTAAAAGGAATGTTTGGATGGCCTAGTTTCTGGAGTGTAGCTCAGTATGGGGGTATTCCACAGTATGAGATGAATATAGCCAAGTATTATGAAATGAAAGGAAATGATGCATTTCTGTTTGGAAGATGGGGTTTGGGTTCTTATCCCTGGTCTCTACCTTCTCAGCAGGGATTTGGTGGGTTCTATGGTACCGTAACAGGCCACAGCCCTAGTTGCAGTAGTAACCCAGAAGATATATTGACAGACTCGGAATATTTCTGGATGATGTTTTCACATATTGCTCCTCTTCTTGTAACTATTATTGTTTTATTAGCAACATCAAAGATGCTTGCATTCATTAGGATGAGGTTTTTCACATTTTCTGTTCTGATTATCTGTGTATCTGTGGTTGTATTTAGGACTTATTGCTGGATGTTGCCATTGAACAATGTAGTCTGTAAAATCTTTGAAAACAGTATCGTGAAAGATGAATTTTACAATGATACAACACTAAACAGAATCATAACAGACAAAGCAATACATTATCTGAAATTCAGGAAAAAGTCTCCATTTCTGTTGATTGTTTCATTTCATCAGCCAGGTCACCCATCTTTTACATCAACATCTTTCCAGGAAAAATCTGGTATTAATAAATATTACGACTCAATTATAGAAGTTGATGCAAGTGTTGGAGAAATCATGGATACTCTTGACAATCAAGGTCTCTCAAACAATACTGTAATATTCTTTTTATCTGATAATGGCCCAGTGTTGACAGATCCATATAAAAAGATTAAGTTAAAACATGCCAGCAAGATGACTGAACTAAGAGGAGAGAAAGGATCTGTACTTGAAGGAGGATTACGAGTCCCTGCTATTGTAAAATGGCCTGGAGTGATCAGTCCTGGACAAGAGACATCTGTTGTGACTTCCTTGATAGATATTTTCCCAACTATTCAATACCTAACAGGAGAACCGAATCAGATCCAAAGGTCAAATTCTAGGGCATTTGATGGAAAAACACTTATGCCAATCTTCAAAAACCCAAATACTCAATCAGATGAGATTCACAAAGTACTCTTGCACTACTGCACAACTGGTGACATATCTGCTGCAACAGTTGGAGATTTAAAAGTTCACTTTGGTTCACAGAACAATACTCAAGACTGCATTGGAGGAGACCTCAATAACCCAGTGATTTATAATATCGTCGAGGACCCAAGAGAAATAACTCCTTTAGATACAAGAAAATATGATAATATTTTAGCAAAGATTAAATTAACAGTGGCTAAATTTGAACTGTCTTTAGAAATCAAGAAAAGAAGTATAAGATCTCAGTTTGATCAAATACCATTGCCTTGGAATATGTGGGTTTCCAAATAATTTTCATAAAAGTAATGTTTGTTAAATGTTAGGATTCTTGTCCAGAACTTTATATTGAATATTTCTGTATATCTACAAGTTATAAGAACAAAGATGATTTAACCTTACTTAAAATGTTTAAGACATGTGGGATCCATCATCCAACAGAGATTTCTTTCTTAGCTGGCTTTTCATATCTTTAAACTTACCTTTATTCATGTTATTATATGCTACTTTATCATATTTAAAGATTTTTTCTCAGATTGTTATACCTGTTTAGTAGATTTAGCATAAGAAGTTTTATTGTCTTATTTTGATTTAGATTCATATTATTGTGCTGTAAAAGCCCCTTTTCCAATTGAGAACATTCCATAGGTGTAGTTTTTCAATTACTATTTTGTCCCTTTTGACAAGTTCTTTTTAGATCTGAATATTAGCCTGGTGTGTGGATTAATAATTTGTACATTTTTGGTACACATTTTTAACATTTTTTGCTTCAATTGTTTATGCAAATAAAATTTATAGTTTGATCTCAAATTGTTTATTTTAATTAATGGTACTGTGGTTTCATTTTTATTCGTGGGGTATCAATTTTCGTGGTTTCGTGGGTGTCCTTGGCCCACGAAATTAGATACCCAACGAAAAAGAAATATAACATTGATCTTCATGCTGCAAACTTCAGAACCACGAATTAAAGAATCCACGAAACTATTAATTTTCATCAAACCACAAAAATTGATACCCACGAAAATAAATGAATCCACAGTAACTGTCTTTTTTATAGAGATGAACATTCAGGGAAAACTCTCTTATGCGTTGTATATTTTGGTAGAAATTCCCTTTCTACTGTGGTTTAGTTCTTGTCATGATGTATTAAAGTACAAATTTTCATGAATATCTGACCAACAAGGTGTAAGAAATACTCACATAAAGCAACCTGAACAGATTAAATACTTACTATTATTTCTAATGTTTCTAGGGTGATGGAAAACATTAGAACTGATAAAAGGATAAGGATATGGACATTAAAATCACATGATGACAGAAATAATCGTTCAATGAGAAAAAAAAAAACACAACAACAATGATTAAATTTATGTGGTTGAATGTTTATAAATTCCTTCTTCTGAACAACTCATCTGAGGTAAGTTCTAGGGAACAATTGGATTTGTATGAGGTTAAATTCCCTGACCAAATACATGTATATTGATATCAAACATGTGTCTTTCATACATGTCTTACATAGGATTTTTACAGGCAAAAGAAAGCAAAGACAAACATTAAGATAAAAACATTTATCGATAGTTTTTAGTACAATTTTAACAACAATTTATAAATAAAAAAAATAATTACTTGATGTAAAAAACATAAAAATGAACCAATCACATTTTTAATATGGTGAATATATATAGTAAAAAAAAGTAATAGTTATTACCAATATTCAAATGTTGTTGAATTACATTCATGAATTTTTTTCATTCTTGTGGATAAAAATAAGCTTTTTCTTGTAATTCAAGAAAATAAAATTAATCTTTAAGTGACTAAACACTGTTGTTTGTGATGCATTTTAAAAACAATGGTTAAGAACTTGTCAACAAAATGACGATTTGGAAAAAAAACCCACACAAATAAGATAAATATTTTCTAGAAGTGAAAGTGTAAAGTCTTCCGTTTGAAAGGGACAAATGATCACTCCTGTAAATTAGTCATCAAAAATAGTGCTTGTGGTGATTTTTAAAACAGTGCCTTAATTTTACAAAGTACCTGGTAGCAATATCACATTTTAAGCTTTCTAGGGGTAAAGTGACTTATAGGTATCAGCCCAAAAGAAAGTGGGGCCACCTTTATAACATAGACCCTCACCAAATGTGTGCAGTTTGACATGTTTAATTGATTTGTATGAGGTTCCCTCAATGAAACTAGTATTCTTTGTTTGTGCCTTTTCGTAAACTGCTAGATGATCCTAGATAATAGATTTTAAACCCAAATCTGTCTAAATCTAGATTACTACATCAGTAAGAAATTACATGTTACTTGGAGTGCAGTTACTTGCGAGTAACTTTGAGGAAGCAACATGTTTTATTTAAGTTAAATATTTTCCCTTTGCTTTTGGAGGCATTCTATAATTTAGTTTTTAATATCACTTAGATTTGTAGGGAAAAATATTATTGAACATTTTTTGGTAAAGTGACCATAACACATATATTTGTAACATATGTTTGCAAAACTAATGAGTTTTCTGGTTTGTTTCTGTTGTTGTGATCCAGATATGAATTTATATAGTTTTAAGCTCAAAGCCAATGACTGTAAAATCAAGTTGCATTCCTGTCCTCTCCAATAGTGCAGGATGTAGATCACCATCTAGCAAGGATTTCATCATCACTTTCCACAGAATAAAACGAAATCTGTCTGAGATCATTGTCGAAAGGAATTTCCTGGTCTGGCATCTGTAATAGAATACAAACAATTCAAGTTATATACATGTTAATAAAAAGCTTTGCTGAGCCCAGCATGATACAACTGCAACAGGTCGAAACCTGTACATTTTAAGCCCAATATGGATAGTAAGTTGCTCTGGACACATGCAGCCCATGGTGAACTGACAAAGTTTTTTAACACATGCAGCATTTGATGGACTTTCCACCCACATTTCAAAAGGATTTTTTTTTCAAAGGCAAACCAAAATGAATTAGTTAAGAAAATATTATCCCTTTTGGCCCCTTATCTTCACGTGAAATCCAGGGGTTGAAATTTTTTTTAGGGATGCCTAAGCCCTGGGCTTTTTTCACCTGAATACCCTAAGCCCCAAGAATGGTTTACCAATTGCAAGCCCCAAATTGAGGGAAAATGATTGGAAATTGGATTTTTGTTGTAATCCTAATGTACATTTTGTACACAATATCATTTGGAAGAGGACATGAAAGTCTGAACAGTACTGATAAATGGTTTCTATTCCAACAGAAAACAAAATGAATAATGAATATATATTTAAATTTGAATTATCTTAATAACATACATTTGTAGAATCATAGTACTTTTATATTCTTTATTTGGAGTTCAAGAAAAATAAAAAATACATTTTATTTTTTGAACATGTTGAAGACAGGCTAAACCCATTGGGCTTTTTTCATAGAAAATTTTCAAGCCCAAAGTTTCAATTCTCTAAGCCCCAGGCAACGGGCTTAAGGAATTTTCAACCCCTGAAATCTGACCAACAAGATTGCTACACGTAGTCAATGTCCCCTGCCGCTGCATTAAACTTGAAAATCAACTTAATTTAAATGCCTTTGCGATATGATTACCTACATATCATGACGTCATAAATCCCAAGAAAGGTTTGTGACCTAAATATTTTTGCCTTTTTCAATGTTCATTTATAAAAGTTTAATTCTGCAAAATTAACAAAATCTGATGGATTTTGCTTATACCACCAAACCATCTTTAATTACATAAGTAATCTGTTTAATGGTAATATAAGTTTCTGCATGATTATACAGATGAATGTCTAATACCATGGTAAGGATATAAACTGATACTTTATTAACTAATTAAAAACTTGCCTTTTTACTGATGTAGGAAAGTTTGACCTCTGTAGCACCAACTTTGAATAATCTTAGGACGAGGGTCTTTACTTTCTGTATTATCATAGTAACTGTAAGATAAACAGAGAGGTATTGAAGGAAACATTTGTTTCTGCTCAAAATCAAGAATAAACAGTAGCAACACCCAAGTAACTGTGTCCCATATTTCACTGAAATTAACTGTTTTTATTGCACAGTGGTCATGTTCATGCTGTTTTGTATTAGTGTACAAAGTCTGGCTACTAAGACATTTATTCTAATGAGCACAAAGAAAAACTTTGAACAACAAACTATAAGTCACAATATTATACCTGACAGGATGACCCTCCCCCCAACAAACTGATTTGAATAATGCTTTATCTCAACAATAGTTGACAAATATTATACATATCTTATCTTTGACCTACCTGGAATTTTCTTAGTAATTATTTTTAGGTCTGGCTGGTCTGGATTTCTCATCTTAACAGCTGTTATATAGTTAAGGACAAATGTGCCTTGTGGACAAATTTATAATATCATAAAAGAAGATTTAACTCTTTTCCTTAAAATCTTAACTATATCTTTCAGGGTTCTTTTCATGACAAAGGAGCTCAAAGGTAAAAACATACAACTTATCACTTCAAATTTCATACAAAATATTACTGGAACATCTTTCTGGCAACTGATTTTCAATCTGTCTATGTCATTAGCCATTAGTCCATGTTGAAAGTGACTGAGTGTTTTTTTTTTTAAATTGCAATTAAATGTTTTATGAATTTTGTGTCATGAGAATTAATTCCACATCTCATTACTATCTAAAGATTTTCAGTAAGCTTGTTCCTCACTTTTCACCTTTATATTTTTATATTTAAAGGATACATATAAGATTGTCTTTTAGTGTTTTTGATTTCTGTTCCATCTCTGAATTCTCAGGAGCACCATGCTCTACAATATAAACAAAAACAATAAATATAAAATTCTGTCCAAAAAAGTCAGAAAGGCATCAATTGTTCAACAGAAAGATCTGAAATCATATTCCAAATTATGGGAGCCCATGCTGATTCTGTATATCATATATCAAAAGGCTGTATTCAGTAGTTGCTAAGAAAACAGGAATAAAAATTTTCCTCCGCCGTGTGCCCACCAGACATTCACTGTTTTATAACCCAGATAAAAGTGTTTATACAGTATGGGTTTTATTCTCAACACTTATTGTATAGAAATGCATTGTATTGTTCTTTATCATTTTTTGAAAATAGAGTAAAAAAATCATGGAACCAGCACAAATCTTAAATAAATTTAAAAAGCTTATATATAATAGAACACTGCTGCCAAATAAAACTGTGTCTTGCACAACACTGACAGAGCTCGGCTGTATATTTTGTTACATATTTGACTAATAACCTTAATTAAATGGTTTTAGGTTTTTAGATCTGCACTAAATTTATATTCAATGAGCTATAAATTGTGGTTACTCACAATTAAATTTAATTTTTCTTAATATGCAAATAATTTTATCTTTATTTCAAGTGATGAAAAATATGGTACTTTACAACTTTTTAGATAAAAAAATCTGTAAATGTAAAAAATGGCAAGATTATGTTAAACAGGAAGTTGGTGAGCAACAGACTTGAAATTGGATCCCACATTACGGGACCCTACCCTGATGCTGCATACCAAATATCAAGTGGCATTGATAAGTAGTTGCTGAGAAAACTATACCAAAAATTTCTTGGTCTGCCACACAAAATTCACCATTTTATAACACTGATTTTTCTGTGAAATCCGGCCAATTATTCCAACATGTAAATTATTACAATGTATTCATTTTACGTACTCTTAACAAATTCTTTGAAGCGTGGATGTTCCTGTTGAAACTCAACAGTCGTGTTATCTTTACTCTCGTCTTGATGACCTCCTGACTTCAACCACTGAGGACCAAATCTTTTCAGGTAGTCTATTTCTGCTCCACGTCTTTCATCATCAAAAACCTTTTTATAGGAAATCAAAACAATTTGAAAATATTTTCAAAACACTAGTCTATAAATGTCTTATTATAGTACATGTATTACACTTTTTTTGGTGAAAGTCATTTACATTTTGTGTGGTGCAGAAGTAATTTAAAGATGTCACAAAGAATGCTACAAACATTGTATCTTCTGTATTTAATTGTATCTTCTGTATTTATGTTAATCTCCCTTCAAAATTTTTGTTGTTGTATATAACCAGACATGCTAGAAGACAGAATAATAATAATATCCCACTCCCTTACAAAATGAAGGAAATCCTCAAGGGACCCTGGTTCCTTGGTATGAGAACCTGCTTTGTCAGAAATGGGTGATTAATTGTTTACTATAGGCATATAGATTTATACCTCAGTCCTATTACACATCTTGAGTGTAGAGACTTTAGCAACAATCATCTGTCTAACTGTTTCTGGTGTGCCCAAGTCCATGATTGGATTGTGAACACTCCTTATTTCCTCTAGCTGGTGTAGTTTGTTCAGTTCATTTATACTGTTCCACTGGTAAAGAAAAGGTGGGGGTTATATCCCTATTATTATATCATATATTAAAACAAAATATGAATTGTTAATATTTTTCTTCCTTTCTGGATTTTAAGAAGAGAAGGCTCAAGTAATCTCATGTCCATGTTAGTCTTGTAAGACTTCTATGAATAGTGAATAATACTGCTAAAGAATCAGAAGTCAAAATAATTACACCAGTGATCTTTTTAGGCTTCAAGAATTAAAAGTCACGAGTTCCCTTATTACTTTTATAATTAGAAAGGACTCATTTATTATGTTCACAATTTTACGCCATAATTTAATAAAGTTTGTTTCTCCACATTACATCTTAACCACCAAAAACAAACCCAGAATAGAGTCTATAAACAAGTACATAAGCTGTAATCTTATTTTGGCACAAATCTAAAATGCTAACATACCTCGGATATTTTGTTATAGCTGACAGACAATGCTTTCAGGGAAGGAAAACATTTGGTGGTACCTCCTGGGGGAACATCAGGGAAATATATGTTCTCTAGTTTGTTGTCATTAAGAATTAATGTTTCTAACCTGCAAAAATGATTTAAAAAATACAACTATGGCAACTCAAGATTGTAATAAAGAAATAATTTTGCTGCGAAGTAGTAATAATGCACAATACACTTTGTAATGAAAATCTGTAATAAGATTACAGTTGTTGTGCTTTGACATTTTAAAATATCTGTTGTCATATTGAAACATGTATATTTACAATTTACTTCACATTAGTGCATCAGTTAAAAACCCCACCTTTTTTCTTTTCTATGATCAAAGTACTATATTCAATATTACTTGTTATAGAGTTTACATACTGAATTAGTGGATAATTTTATGTCGTTTATTTTTTGTGTTTTCTGTCTGAAAGGACTAGGGTTGATAAGGGCAATTTTTGGCCCCAACATTATTTTTTTTTTCAATTCAAGTAAAAATTGTGACAAGACTTAGTTAAATGTCAGTGCTTTAATGCTTCATAGACAATTTAATATTTTTGACAATACTGTGATGTCATAGTTACGTCAAAATTGAACAAATTGCACAAAATTGACCAAATCGGCTGTTTTTTAGCATATTTTTTTATAATTATTGCTCTGGGAAGTGACCACAACACCCATGTACCACAAAATCCTTTTGGTAACAAATGGCTGTATGCACTACTATTGAAAACAAAATAAGCATGCAAATAATGTAAAAACCACTAATTTTGACCAAATGTTGAAAATCTTACAACTTTCAATGCCATTTTCTATATATAGATTAAATGTATTGAAATAATTTTCATTGTTTATTATGTCCCTAACCCTTGCCTAAGAAAACAGAGGCTCCCAGGAGCCTAAATCGCTCACCTGGTGTTGATGTCAAACCTATTCTAAAGGCCAAAAACATGAAAAAGGTTATTTTAGGGGCTGTAAGGGTCATCTGACAACTTCGATCCTATTAAGACTTTTGAAGAGCTAAATAAACTGAACATTTAAGCAAGCAACAGCTTTTCTCTATCTGCTATAGTTTTCATTCTATAGGCCAAAAACATGAAAAAGGTTATTTTAGGGGCTGTAAGGGTCATCTGACAACTTCGATCCTATTAAGACTTTTGAAGAGCTAAATAAACTGAACATTTAAGCAAGCAACAGCTTTTCTCTATCTGCTATAGTTTTCATTCTATAGGCCAAAAACATGAAAAAGGTTATTTTAGGGGCCGTAACCCCTATTAAGGGTCATCTGACAACTTCGATCCTATTGAGACTTTTGTAGAGCTAAATGAACTGAACATTTAAGCAAGCAACAGCTTTTCTCTATCTGCTATAGTTTTCTTTCTATAGGCAAAAAACATGAAAAAACATCATTTCAGTGGCCGAAACCCCTATTAGGGGTCATCTGACAACTTCGACCCTATGAGACTTTTGTACAGCTAAATTAGCTCAACATTTAAGCAAGCAACAGCTTTTCTCTATCTGCTATAGTTTTTTATCTATAGGCTAAAAACATAAAAAAACATCATTTTAGGGGCCGTAACCCCTATAAGGGGTCATCTGACAACATCGACCCTATGGAGACTTTTGTACAGCTAAATGAGCTGAACATTTAAACAAGCAACAGCGTTTCTCTATCTGCTATAGTTTTCTTTCTGTAGACCAAAAACATGAAAAAAAATCATTCTAGGGGCCATCTGACAACTTCGACCCTATGGAGACTTTTGTACAGCTAAATGAACTGAACATTTAAGCAAGCAACAGCTTTTCTTTATCTGCTATAGTTTTCTTTCTGTAGGCCAAAAACATGAAAAAACATCATTTTAGGGGCCCTAACCCCTATAGGGGCCATCTGACAAATTCGACCCTATGGAGACTTTTGTAGAGCTAAATGAGCTGAACATTTAAGCAAGCAACAGCTTTTCTCTATCTGCAATAGTTTTCATACTATAGGTCAAAAACATGAAAAAACGCCATCTTTCACCTTTAAGGGGTTGTAACCCCTATAAGGGGTCATCTGACAACTTGGACCAAATGGAGACTTTTGTAGAACTTTTGATGCTGAAGCAGCAGGGTGCATCAGATTTCATCTATCTCTTATACTTTTTGATTTACAAGCCAAAAACAGTAGTCTGACCCCCCTGGTTTATTTTTAGCAACGGCGGCCATGTTTTTCGACGAATCAAAAATCCCCACCACAGTTCTGTGGAGGGTACCCTAAAGTACCACCAGACTAAATTTGGTTTGAATCTGTTCAGCCGTTTCAGAGGAGAAGAAGTTTGAAGAAAAGTTAACAACGACGGACGACGACGACGGACGCCAAGTGATGGCAACAGCTCACATGGCCGTTGGCCAGGTGAGCTAAAAACATTATTTCAGGGGCCGTAACCCCTATAAGGGGTCATCTGACAACTTCGACCCTATGGAGACTTTTGAAGAGCTAAATGAGCTGAACATTTAAGCAAGCAACAGCTTTTCTCTATCTGCAATAGTTTTCATACTATAGGGCAAAAACATGAAAAAACGCTATTTTTCACCAACCCCTGTAAGGAGTCATCTGACAACTTGGACCAAATGGAGACTTTTGTAGAGCTTTTAATGCTGAAGCAGTAGGGTGGCATCAGATTTCATCTATCTCTAATACTTTTTGATTTACAAGCCAAAAACTGTAGTCTGACGCCCCTGATCTATTTTTAGCAACGGCGGCCATGTTTTTCGTCGAATCAAAAATCCCCACATCAGTTCTGTGGGGGATACCCTAAGGTACCATCAGACCAAATTTGGTTTGAATCTGTTCAGCCGTTTCAGAGGAGAAGAAGTTTGAAGAAAAGTTAACGACGACGATGACGGACGACAACGACGACGACGGACGCCAAGTGATGGCAATAGCTCACATGGCCTTTGGCCAGGTGAGCAAAAACACAGTGGATGCAGAATACTAGAACTTTTAATTTTCAGCCATATTTTCAGGCCAAAAACAGGCCTTATCAGCCCTGGTCCTTTGTTTGTGAGGTTAGTTTTTGTGAAAAAGTGTTCTTTTTATTGGTACTTTACATGGAAATCAATCTAAAAGCGGTTTTATTTTCACCAATATATCAATGAAACAAAATTTGCAATGAGTAAGCCATCATGAAAAATTCCCAATTATGGTAGTTCAAGTTTTTGAAATAATGTGCCTAACCTAGACAATCCAGACAACTGTAAGACATCATCCCAGGAGGACACTTTGTTAGACTCCAGGTTAAGTAGAGTCAGCTGATCCATTGAGCTGGGTAAACATAGCTTATCTACTGAGTTAAAACAACAGTGTAACTGTTTCAATACTGGAAACATTTTACAGGTCTGTAAAATCTGAAAGAAATAATAATATTACAATCATTGGGCTGGATTGTTATATAAATTCAACTTATCTGCAAATTTAAAACAGTGTTCAACAGACAAATTTTACATGTATAATACAATGAAAGATTGATGATACAGTCTTCAACCAAGGTATCAAATTTAATAATTTGGTTACAAGTAACATGTAACATATTGTTACATACGAAAAATTATATGACAAATATCCTTTTTCTATCTTAAATCTTAACATTTTGGAAGGTTTACTTATATAAGAAGAATTAATTACCTGCTTCCATGTATACTTCATTCTATTGATGTAGAGAGTTTCCACTGTATTAAAACAAGGCATGTCATGATCTGCTCCAGGAGTGATGGGTAAAACATTCTCACTAAAAACAACCAAAGATAGTATGTGCATGTTGTAATATATATTATTGAGAACACATGTATTTTCAAAGAATATCAACAACATATTTGTTCGTACATTGAGTAACATAAACAAAAATCCACAGGTCAGATAATACATTTGTTTATGTGTTTTAAATAACACTCGAAAACTGTAAATATTGTTTCAAATTTTTTTTCGAATCATTATAGAGTACTTTTTGCTCTATCAGCCTACAAAATTTCAGAACCCTGTGCACCTAGGTAACCGAGATATTGGACAAAAACAGTACATGTGTGTATAATTACTGGTTTTGTTGATGTTCAATATCTGTAAACAAGCAAGAACTACATGTGCTGCTGACTTTGTCTATGTAATTAATAACATACTAGTGAACAACCATTGTGTAACATACAAAGCATGTGATCTACCTTTATATATTTCTCTGGCATTAACACAACCAACTAAGACAACTCAATTTCCACAAGAACAATGACTATGTAACCTCACCTTACATTCAGTGATCTTAGTTTTGGTAGACATTCTGTTATCTGATTAACACCTAGCCACGATGGGACTAGAGTATCAGAGATATCCAGCTCCTGTATATTAGGTGTATGGTTTGTCAGTTCATTGGCATGGGGCCCTACTCCATACAACGACATTCCACGTAAAACAACCTCCTGTAGCTGGTCTAGCTGACTGTCAACAATAAAAAAAACGTACATGTACTGTAAACATAATAGCTTTCACAGTGTATATTTGTGGTCAATAAAATTCAGTAAAAAGCAATATTTATATAATGAAAGAACCTAAGTGATCACGCTCCATACCCTACGCGTTCTGCTATTGGACTATAACAAGAGTTGACACTTAAGTATGTCTCGCCTGTCGGCACCATCACAGAACTCATTGAAGGTCTTCATGGGCCTTCAGAAAAGTTAAGGTCAAGGTTATGTGACAGATGGCAGAATTCCATTTCACCATCACAAAAATGTCTGATTAGTGTGTTCTAGATACCATAGTTATTGAGAAACAATGAAAAAAGACAACCATTCACTAAGTCATTCAACCATGAAAATGGGGTCAAGGTCACATAACACAAAGACATCAGTTGTGTATACCATAATCCCCAAATATCAGATGCCTAGCTATAATATCATACTTTTCACTTAACTCATTTTCCACCCAAAAATCATCTACATTTACAAAGTCATTGATCCGTGAAAATGGGATCAGGGTCACACAACATGGTGTCAGTTATGTAGACCAAAACTCCAAATGTCTGTAAAGCCAAATATCAGATGCGTAGCTATTATACGTTTGAACTTAATTTATTTTCCACAAAAGTTTCAATTGTCTCAAAAATCATCTTAGTCCACAGGGTCACTGAACCATGAAAATTGTGTCAAGGTCACAGGACATGGTGTCAGTTGCATAGACCATAACTCCAGGTGTCTGTATACCAGATATCAGATGCCTAGCTATTATACTTTTCACTAAATTCATTTTCCACAAAAGTCTTACAAAGAGGTTTTTTGGCCCAAAAAATCATCCAAGTCCACAGAGTTTCTGAACAATGACAATGGGGTCAGGGTCAAATGGCATGGCACCAGTTGCATAGACCATAACCCGAAGTGTCTGTATACCAGATATTAGATGCCTAGCTATTATACTTTTCACTAAATTCATTTTCCACAAAAATATGGTTTGTTTTTGGCCCGAAAAAAACATCTAAGTTCACAGAGTCGCTAAACCATAAAAATGGGGTCAGGGTCAAATGGCATGGTGCCAGTTGCGTAGACCCCAACCCCAACTGTCTGTATACCAAATATCAGATGCTTAGCTATTATACTTTTCTTGTAGTTCATTATCCACAAAAGTCTTAGAAAGAGGTTTTATGGCCCGAAAAAACATCTAAGTTTACAGAGTGGCTGAATCATGAAATTGGGGTCAGGGTCAAATGGCATGGTGCCAGTTGCGTAGACCATAAACCCCAACTGTCTGTATACCAAATATCAGATGCCAAGCTATTATACTTTTCTTGTAATTCATTTTCCACAAAAGTCTTACAAAAAAGTTTATGCAGTCGCCGCCGCCGCCCACGGAGAGTAATACCTATGTCTCATCTTCAGCGACTTAAGTCGCAGGCGTGACAAAAATTAACCTTGAGCTCGTTTTTTTTTTTGGCGAGTTAAAAATAAAAAACAGACACAGCTTCATATGTTATACTTCTTGCATACCAAGTTTCATTAAATTCTGTTCAGTAGTATACTTTAAGAGGAGTTGTGTTCACAAACTGTGATCAGGATTTCCTGCAAATTTCTAAGTTCAAAGAGTCATAAATCTAACAAAATTTTGTGAATAAAAAATTCCAGGTAATATGCACAACTGCATTGCATACCAAGATTCATTAATTTTAGTTCAGCAGTTTATTTATAGTAGGAGTTTGGTTGACAAATTGTGATCAGGATTTTCTGCAAATTTCCAAAAGGCCATAACTCCCACAAAAAATTGTGATATGGTGTACTTCTTGTATACCAAGTTTTGTTAAATTCTGATCAGAAGTTTAAGAGGAGTTGCGTTCACAAACTTTGATCACAGAGAGATGGACGGACTGACTGGCCGACGGACCAGTCAAAAACATTATACCATCTGCAACTTCGTTGCGGTGGGTATAAAAATGTATGTGCCATATGAGAAAACCATGAAAGTCAAAAAAGTCATTAAGATCAAACATTTTAAAATGGACCACTGCAAATATTTTACATGCATCTACAGTTTGAGTAAAAGTTTTAAATTTTTAGATATTCATATTTTTGTGTAGAAAAAACAAGGGGTTGCACTTAGTCGTGCTAAGAATACCCCCACTCGGCCATTCAGAAAACAGAAAGTAAATGCACGACTGACCTGGAAAGGGGAAGCACGATACAACTCATCATTCTTAAGCTGTATACCACATTTGAAATCAATCCGTTTTTTAGAAGCTGAGAAATCTGTTACGAAAAATTGTCTATTTTTTACCCTTAAAAAAGTCTTAGTCGGCTCAGAAAACAGAAAGTGGATGTGGACTGACCTGGAAATGGGAGGCACGATACAACTCATCATGATAAAGCTGTATATCAAATTTGAAATCAATCCCTTCAGTAGAAGCTGAGAAATCTGTTACCAAAGTTTGTTACGGACGGACGTACAGACGGACGGACAAGGTGATTGCAATATAGCCCACTCTCTTACGAGTGGGGGTATAAAAAATCAATGTATATTTTGTCTATACAAAACACTTACTTTTCCTTTTTTACACATAATTTAGACAGTTTGGTCTTTGGAAAAAACAAGCAACGAAAATTAGTACTGGAATGGATCTATCAATTGTACCTTTGTTTTTTGTTAATTTTCTCAGCTCCAACCATCTCAACCTTGGTCTGATTCTTACGTTCATCAACAACAAACAAGTCCTCAATAATGACCCCAGCATGTTCATCATTGGACTTTCCATATCTATCATTGATGGCTAGAAAACAACTGTAACCAGCATCAACCTTTTTGGGTCTAATGAAGGATCCTCCTGCTGGGCTACTGTAAATGGCAAACCAATACATTTATAAGACAAACCAAATTGATCTATGATATTAAAATGACTGTCCAATTAACATTTAAAAAAAAACTTTTCTTACATTATCCTGTAACTAATTACATCAAGTACCTATTTATCAGCAGTTAATATGGCTAGCTTTCTATTATATCATACTAAGTTTCTACTGTAGTTACTGTTATAAAGTTCTATGAAATCTCTAAGCATTAAGCTTACAAATAAAACAAGTGTTTTACGAAAGAAAGTGAAAATGTAAGCATGCATAAAAGTTGTTGCCTTTAAGGCAGAAAAACAGTGAAAGGTAAAGCAGTAAATTTTTTTGAGACATTTATGAGTTGATAATCAATGGTTATTACTATTAATGTACATGTATGTTTAAATAAATGTCCTGTGACTGGTACATGTATATACCTAGTGTGAAAGTACTGTTTTCCTTTGTAGCTCCCATCATGTTTTCCACGGGAAGGATCATCCCACTCTACACCATACCAGGTACCTGTCAAAATAACAAAACTTAATAGAAAGAATCACACAGGTTTCAAGTTAATATGTTGATATGAATACATCAAAGCTTTATTTCAATTAAAAACAAATTATTATTGATATTGATCATCCAAAATTACAGTATCATGTATGGTTCCAGGTCAAAAATATACTGACAGTCAAACAAGATATCATGGTTCTTCTTGATGAGCTTAATATTGTTTTAAAAAGAATATGTCCCATAGAAATAATACCCCATCTTGCAGGATTTGGGACAGGCGGACAAATAGACCTGAACACTATATGCCCCCTACTTTCGTAGATTGGGCATAAAAACTAAGTGTGAAGTGTTAAGAAGATCAAGAAATTCTTTTATGTTGAATAGAAACAATACAAATGTACTTTTGCCTTTACATGACTAATCAAATCTATCAACATGATCAATGTACATGTAATTTTCTCAATTTGTATGAAAACATTTTTGTTACCTAAAACTCAAAAATATACATGTATATTTCTTTAGTGATTCATAAACTCAAAAAGATCACTGTTCAAGATAATAAAAGAAGAATGTACACAGTTCAAATTGACAACAATTTATATTTTTCAAACAATATGTTTATACCTGTAGTATCTGGCAGTGTCCCAACAAATTTAACAGTGCCCTTATGACCTTCATGATCTACTCTGTGGTACAAACCAATCACAGATCCATCATTACGAACCACATCACGCACTGAAAGAAAAAAAATCAGCATTACATGATAAAACAATTTCAATATTTTGCCAGTGTAACAAGTTAAGCTCTCTACTGTAGAAAAGCAGCCAAATTACTCAAAATATGATGGAATAAAAGTCATTCTATCACTCATTCCAAGTTTGTGAAAAAAAGGTGGAAAATACTATCACATCATCCCTTTTTAAATAATCTTATTTACCCAAATGGAATGGATTGATATTTATATCTATGCCAGCATTCAGGCCAATACCTTTCTCAAACATTCCTCTGACATGGCATAAGGCAAAATGTAATAATTAAATCTGCATGACAAATTTAAAGAGTTTCCCAACAAAATGAAGGTTTTCTGAAAATCGTTTTGAAACTACTAACATGATGAGAAAATTGAAGTATCTTTTTATAAACAAATGCCTTTTTAAGGGAGTAAAGCAAAGTTTTGTATTGTAACAAGTTTGCCAAATATCATGAGACTCATATTATGATGAACGATAAAATGTTTTGTCACCTACTCCAATTTTAACTCTGATGTTAACCAAAAAGTCTGCAAATATTGATACGCTCCCGAAGGGAGCGATAATGGTAGAAATGTCAATATTTTAGTTGTACTATGAGCTGAATATTCCTTCAACGTCCGGTATAGCACGCGCTTGTTTTCCCGAACTTTCGGCGTCTTTTTAACGTTTTTATCTTTGAAAATTTTAGACGTCATTAAACGCTTATGTAACCCACAAGAAAAGCTAGTTTGTTTTTATTTTCGAACCAAAAAAAAAAAAATTTATTGAAGCCTCGGGAGCGTAACAGGTTTTACCTGCCTCATATTAAACAGTGTGAAATACTATCATGTGGTCCCAAATTCAGAGTTGGTCGGGATATCCCATTGGTGATAATAATACCGGTAATTCCCATCCTGGAAAATACTTGAAAAATTTTCAGGATATGGGAAATACTGGGAAATATGAGTAAAACTAGATGGGATTCTTGGGTGTAATTTATATTCACAATTATATGAGAGCAATGCAAAGCTCTCTAATGTACAGAGTCTGCAAAATTGCACAAGACCCAGAATTTTGACCTTCTGGCTTTATGGATTTTCTGAAGTTTTCGAAAAAGTCTGCACATGCACAGAAAAATGACAGGAAATACTATCACATCGTCCCTAATTATCTTGTACCTTAGACCCAAATAAACTTACTCGAGGACAGGATTTTATTTTGGTATCTTCACTAGCTTTTAGGCCAATGTCATTATCATATTATGCGAGCGAAGCAAATCTCACTTACATGTATGTACAGAATGGCGGAAATACTATCATATCGTCCCCATTGAACATAATTAACTTTCCCACGGAAAGCATTTTAAATTGGTATCTTGCAAGCTTTTAGGGCAATGCCATTCCCATATTCATACACTCCCTAAGGGAGAAAAGCTTGTACTTTTTTTGTTTTGAAAATTGTTTCAATTCATAAACATTTTAAAATTTATTCGGGAGCGCCAATGGTAGAAATGTCAATATTTTAGTCGTACTATGAGCTAAATTTTCCTTCAACGGCCAGTTTAGCACGCGTGTTTTCCCAAACTTTCTGCGTCTTTTTAACATTTTTATCTTTGAAAATTGTAAACGTCATTAAACGCTCACATAACCCACAAGAAAAGCTAGTTTGTTTTTATTTTCGAACCAAAAAAAAAAAGGAAACTTCGGAGGCGTAACATGTTTTACCGGCCTCATATTACAGCATTAATACGCTCCCGAAGGGAGCGATAATGGTAGAAATGTCAATATTCTAGTTGTACTATGGGCTCAATTTTCCTTCAACGTCCGGTAAATCACGCGCGGTTTCCCGGACTTTCTGCGTCTTTTTAACGCTTTTTTCTTTGAAAATTCCTGACGTCATTATAAGCGCACGAAGGACCCACAAGAAAAGCTACTTTGTTTTTATTTTCGAATAAGAATTTGTTTCAATTAATTGCCCAATAAACATTCGAAAACTTATATGCGAGCGTAGCGAGCTCACTATTGTAGAGAGTCTGCCAAATTGCACGAGACTCAAAATACGATGGTTGAAAATAAATTCTGTCACCGGAAACATTCGATTTTCGGAAGTTTTCGAAAATGTCTGCGCGTGCTGAAAAATTGCGGGAAATAGTAATACTTCGTCCCAAATTCTCTCGTCCCAGGCATTATTCGAAATTATCAATGGAATAGATTAATCTACGCGAGCTTTTAAGGCAATGTCTTTCTCATATTATTTAAGGATACTTTCAAACTTCGGGAGCGTCACAGGTTTAACCTGCATCATATTAATATCTAAAGATACGTTGTAACTTCGGGAGCATTACAGGTTAAACCTGCCTCAAAGTCATATTAATTAGATAGGTTTTAACTTCAGGAGCATCACACGTAAAACCTGCCTCATATTAGGCAATGGTTCCTAGTGCAACCCTTATCTACTGCCTAGAGAACAAATCTTGAAGGCAGACACATGAAACAGTTCCCTGTGACCCAAATTAATTTCAATCATATGAATTATTTTCAAACAGTGGAGAACATTTTGCCATTTTATGAAAAAAAAACCTGCTTTAATTTTAAATATGAAATCTAAATAAAAAGGTTGTCATTATGAGATTTGTATTAAGCTGCCTTTTTGTTAAATTGTTTTACATTCTTACTTTTCTGTGTGTTTGTTGTTGGTAATGAAAGTATTTGTCATCTGATCACTGTTGCTAAGTTCTTACTTGTAGCTTTAGAAAATTCTTTTCTTAAAACATCCAAAAGACTATTACCCTTTTGATGGTTCGAAACCTTTCTAGACTTGGGGCTCTCGATACGAAAAAGTCCAAAACCCAAAATATCTTTATCACAAAAGCGTTTTAGGGTGTCGGTATTTTGTGTAACCCGAACCCGAACCCGAACCAAGATTTCAGAACCAAAAAAAGTCAAATTCATTTTTTCGCAGTTATTTTAGCAATTTCATTAAATATTTTAATGTCTGCACGTTTTTATCTTATTTTAGTCTTAACTTTCATGTTTTTATTGGAGAATACTACTTTTTTAAACACTTATTTGATAAAAAATCGATTCCAAGTTGGTATTTTGTGTAACCAGACTGGTGTCATTCTTAATGATAATCAGGATTATGTACGAAAAACAAATAAATCATTTACTGGAACTTGTTCAAATGACAAGATTGTGTTTATTTAGTCATCTAACACGCGCGTGCTGATTTCCTCTGACTTATTCAGGATATTTTATCAATGTGTGAAATTAATATTATATATTGCTTTTAGGCATATACGCACTATGCTAGGTGCTAAAAGTGTTAAACTTCATTCATTCTGTCACTTTTTAATATTTTTTTTTCATAAAATTATCTCACTTGAAGGTACTATATTTCTCGCCTGCAAAATATATAAATTTCAGCATTAATTTATCTTCCATTCTATCTCACTGAGTGTTCAGTATCCAAAGTACAGCTGCTTATAACGTAATTTTTTAGAGAGAAACACACGAACAGATTTAGAAAAGATCTGAAAAATTATTACAAAGGTAATTATAATTGATCATTTTGTTTTCCAGTTTTTTTTTTTTTTAATTTCACTGATATATTTGTAAAAATTACCGAATCAGAGAAACTCGGAATATTTCAACGTGCAAAGTAGTAAAAACATACGTGGTCATGGTCAATCTAGTCTAGTGCAAGCAACTATCTTATAGTTCACTTTTGGCATCTATAGTAACAACAGATTTTTTTTTAAATCGGTTATATTGTTCTCCAACTGAAACATGCATGATAGTTTTTTAATAATTGTTTCATTTTATGGTTGTTATTGAAAAAAAAAACGCAAAAAGAATAAAAAAATACCCTTAATCATGTTTGTTCGTTTAAATCATAACGTTAAAGTAACCATTACACATTTAAATCTTGAATACTTTCCAATTCATTATAAGACTCCATTGGTAAACTTTTGCTCTTCTTTATTTTTAGCTTGAAATCAATTTGAATATAAAGAAACAATGAGTCTGTTGGTGAAATCATCTGGTTATGATTCCTCTTTTCCACCCTTACCTCAAATTACGAATTTACAGGAAAAGCGTCTTAAAGGAAAATGTGCGGTTATGAGCTATAGAGATGTTTTGACGGGACTTAATGTAAAAAAATCACCAACAAGTCCACATTCAAAAGTAACCAACGGTTCTATAGATATCAATAACTTAGAGGAGTTTCCCTATTTATGTGTCCAGTCAGGCGGTGGATCAGTACAGCAATCCGTGGTATATAAAACTTGTTCTGACTATTTGGACTTCAATGAAGCTTCCTCAATTTTACTCAATCCAGATCTTAATCGAGTATCTGAAGTTCCACCATTTAAACCAAAGGGCAATGAAGTATATGTTGTTAATGGAATTTCGGGGAAAACCAAAGACTGGGCGTGTGATGGATACAGATGGGTAAATAAAGGAAGGTATGGTATTCCTAAGAAAAACCCCTCTGTATACGTGAGATGTTACAATATAAGTAATGGACCGAATGATACAAAGGGATCAGATTTATTTAAACGACGTGTATACTTTATAAACGATTGTACCGTTAAATTAATTCAGTATCTGGGAGACGAATCTGTGTATGTCCCATTCCCTCACGGAAATGATAAGTCCGAAAATCCTACCGAATATAGAAGAACTTTCCCGTCCGTTTTGCAAGAAATAAAGGATAAAGGAACTGAAAAGGAACCAAATGCTATTTATAAAGAAATGGTAGTTAACAAAAGCGTACCAGCACAATACCAAGGAGTGATGAACCCCCGAAATAACGAACAAGTACGGAATCTACAAAGAAAAATCAGAAGGGAGAGGCGACTTTCTCACGACCAAATATATAATACTTTGCAGCTGGCGTATCACTTGGACGGCAATATCCACGACATAGCTATCTATCCTGACTTATCTTGCCTGATCGCGCATCCAGAAATACTGAGTGAATTAAACAAAGCCATAGCTGTGAAATCGGATGAGCCCGTTATCATCTCTTATGACACAACTTTTGAAATCGGTGACTTTTATGTATCCGTTTTAGTTTTTAGACATGTACTTTTCCAAGGGGGCATCACTATTCCCGCAGCATTTCTCATTCACGACAGGAAAAGTGGAGAAATTCATGACCGGTTTTGGAGGAAAATGGTTAAATTGGTTCCTAATTTCGTAAAACGCGAAACCGTAATAGTTACAGATCGAGAATTTGGACTAAGGAATGCTATCTTAGAAAATGTACCAAAGGCAAAACTGTTTTACTGCTGGAACCACATTCGCAGCGACATTAAACATTTTTTACGTGAACACGGAGGTGGAGCGGCTGACAGAGCAGTGTACACTCGCGACGTTATATCATTGCTACAGTCCGAAAACTTGGAGGAATTCAACAGAAACCTGAACGATTTATCCGATAACTGGAGCATGCCATTTAAAGAATATTTCCATAACAAGCTTGAAGAAGATATCGTCAATCATGCAGCACGCTGGATTTTAGAAGATGCTAATGTTTATGATCCGTATTCCGGTACAACGAACAATATCGTCGAAAGTATGAATGCTGTGATTAAGAGGTTGATAGAATGGAAAGAAGTTCCAATCGATTCCGCCGTTTTAAGTTTTTATTACCTTCAAGTGTACTATGTTCACGAACTTTTGCGCGCATTTTGTGGAGTAGGAAATTACAAACTAAAACAAAGGCACGCGAACGTTGCCGTTGACCCTGAGGATATACTCATGCCAGCAGACGTATGCCATCCAAACGATATTGTTGCCCTGGTGAAAGCCGAACTGTCACTTAAACCTATAGTTGAAGAGGAGAAGGAGAACGAACTGTCTTCACGTCCATCAAAAGAACATGAACATTTGAAAAGTACGTCTCAACGCGCATTAGCTATCGCTACAGTAAAGGAGAAACGCGTTTTCCATTTACCTGAAGCTGGTGCATTTGTGGTCGAAGGCTCAAAAGGTGATAAGTACAGTGTTCAGCTCTATCCTAAAGAAACGTGTGTATGTCCTTCACTAAGTTCCTGTTACCATTTACTTGCGGTCAAAATGAGTATAGGAATTGAAGATATATGCGAGAAACGAGTTCTCAATTTGACCCAGTTACGTAAGAACACCAGAAAAAGACCAGATAAAAAAGCAGGAAAGAAACAACCAAGACCATGTGATGACGTTTCGGTTATACCAGCTCCGGACTCTACTAGAAAAACATCATTTATTTGTTCCACCCCCGGAAAGGACGAACCGATAACAAAGTCACCTGGCTGCTATCAAACTCCGCGTTCAATTCTTAAACGAAAACGACAGTCACCTTCAAAAACATCAACCAACTCTAGAAAAAAGATAAAGTTTGAATCCCCGGAAGTTAAAACTTGCGACGAAAGTCCACTGCCAAATGTTTCGGAAATCATAGATAATTGGGACTCTCATTTAAAAAAAGTTACAAAAAATGTAGAACCAGGACATGAAAATGTGAATCAACCAACCAAGGAAAAACTAACAAATTCACCCGACCAACCCGTTTCTAAGCGAGTGTGGCTGAGCCTTTCGGACAAAACGACACTTAACTTTCGCCAAAAATTTGATATAGTCAATGGGAACAAATTATGTTGCAAGATTATCAATTTCTCACAAGAACTTTTGCGCAACCAGTTTCCTAAAGTCAATGGTTTTCAGTACACTGGATATGTACCCGTCTTTTCAAACGATATGTGGCACTACACTTTGAGAATGGGACACGTTAAGCCGCCGTCTGTGCAAATTCATCACACAGGGCATGATCATTGGGTGACTTCAATCCAAGATATTAATGATTCCATTTACTTGCTGGACAGTAAAAACCCGCGACAGACAATATCATCATCAACACAAATACAACTTTGCAGAATTTACAATCAACATAGTCCTAAAATAGAAGTAAAAATTCCTGTCGTTCAAGAACAAAATAATAACACAGATTGTGGGCTCTTCGCGATTGCATTTATGACCGAATTTTGTTTCCGTAATTATACCGGAGGGGCCAGTGTGAATTTCAATCCTGATTTGATGAGATCTCATTTGTATAACTGTTTTCTGAACAAAATAATGGAACCCTTCCCTCAAATCGAAGCTATTCAAAAACCAATTAAACTGTGTAAAAATGCTCTCACCAATAGCATCTTAGAAATAGAGAAAGAATGTGCAATAGGTTGCAATTTGCCGAACTTTTTTGACAATATGGTGTCTTGTGATTCGTGTGAAAAGTGGTATCACTACAGATGCGCTAGCGATGATTTAAGAAACAGCTTTTCTGCAGACAACACATTTGCCTGTCCAAGATGCAGATAAGTACATTAATATATTTTTTTAAATTGACGTACGTGTGCGCAAACTATTTTTCATAAAAAAACTGTCTTCTGTGTACCTTCTTGCCCAATTCCCTTTATAACCACTTAATCTATAATCGCGTTAAGGGATTATGTTAGGCGCGGGTTACACAAATTACCCACTTATTAAACTTTTTTTTGTTATAAAACGCAAGATATGACCTTTTTTTTTAGTTTAAAACAATTCTTAATCTAATTGTCCTCGATTTTTGTTAGCACATTCTGTTTCAACAGAAAATTTGCGGTTAAATTTGGTGAATTGCCATTTTAAAAATCTTCGGTTCTGAAATTCTGGTTCGGGTTCGGGTTCGGATTACACAAAATACCGACACCCAGCGTTTTATATCAGCGGTTTTTGATATGTTAACTTGAAGAAAAAAATTGACACTGACTTTTTATTTTGGACAAAATGAAACAAAAAAATAAACAGATATGGTCGGGCAAACATTGAAAACGATTGCAAATTTCGCCATAGGTGGCGTTTATTTATCAGTTCTTGCTTTTATTTCGCTACCTCTTCTGGTAGAAAAGTTATCGTCCAAAGCAAAATCGTTTGTGTTGCTACTCTCTGTTGTAGTGTCATTAGTCGTTATTTTTGTCTGTAGTTCTGGACAAGGACAAGTGTATACCGATGGAAACATATTTGATGATCAGAATGTTACATCATGGTTGAATGAAAACGAACATGATAATCTCACATCTTTATTTCAACAAAAAGGTTATAAGTTAATTTTTTAATGTATCATAATATGGGGCAGGTTAAAACTGTGACGCTCCCGAAGTTAAAACGTATCTAAGTATATTTTTCAAGCGAAAAATACATATTTTTGTGATAAGAATTGAAATAAGATATAGTACAACTAAAATAGTGACATTTCTACCATTATCACTCCCTTCGTATAATGTAATATGAGGCAGGTTTAACCTGTGACGCTCTCGAAGTTACAATTACTTTCATTCATTTTTTTGGTTTGAAAATAAAAATAAACTAACTTTTCTTGTGGGTTACGCGTGTGTTAAATTACGTCTAAAATTTTCAAAGAAAAAAAGTGTTAAGAAGACGCCGAAAGTTCTGGAAAACTAGCGTGCTAAACCAGACGTTGACGGAAAATTCAGCTCATAGTACAACTAAAATATTGACATTTCTATCATTATCGCTCCCTTCTGGCTTTTTCTTCTTTCTGTATCTTGTGTTCCTTCACATAATTGAAGATCAAATGCAGAAAGCTAAAAATTTAGAGTTTTTAATATGAAATGGCATTGTCCTAAAAGCTTAATAGGAGGCAGGTTAAACCTGTGATGCTCTCGAGTTAAAGGTATTAAATAAATATTTTTTTATACAATTGCAATATGAATTGAAACAAAATTTATTCGAAAATAAAAACAAACTAGCTTTTCTTGTAGGTCACATGTGCTCTTAATGACCCTTGAAATTTGTAGAGAAAAAGCGTTAAAAAGTTCAGGAAAATAAGCATGCTAAACCGGACATTGAAGGAAAATTCAGCCCATAGAACAACTAAAATATTGACCTTTTTACCATTATAGCTCCCTTTGGGAGCCTATGAAGATGCCAAAATAAAATCCATTCCATGAGTCAATGGGGTGAGATAATAGGGTTTGATGTGATAGTACATGTATTACCCGCCAATTTTCTGTGCTTGTGCAGACTTTTTCGAAAACTTCTGGAAAGTTTAATGAGGTTGAACGATATTTCTGAGATCTTTAATTATATGCTAGCAAAGGGAAGCTTACTAAAGTACATGTACAGTGTCTGCCAAATTGCATGAGACCCAAAATCCTTCAACTTATTTCCTTCTCTATTCAGATTTTTTGGAAGTTTTAAAAAAGTCAGCACATGGGCAGAAAAATGGCTGGAAATACTATCACATTGTCCCTAAATTTCAAGTCCCAGAGAATATATTTGTTTTGTTATCTTCTCAAGCTTTTAGGTCAATGCCATCATGGCCATCTCATATTGGAATGGACCAGAAAATTATTTCAAGTGTCATTTTTTGGGTCTCGTGCAATTTGGCAGACTCTGTACACAAGTAGGCTTTGCTAGCATATTATTTTGAGTCTCATGCAATGTTGGCAGACTCTGTAAATTTTTTTTGTATATTAACGAGCTTCACATTATCCAAGGTGTGAACAGGTTTAACTGTGAAATGAATTGTTATTGGTGTTGGGAGGCCTTTTATCAGAATTTTAAGATTGTAACATGTAAATCATTGGAGCTGAATTGCTAAATTTTATTTGGGAAAGTAGAAAAAAATTTGGATTTAGAGTGAATCAAACTAATAGTTTAGAATAGAGAAGAAAACCTCAATTAAGAAATTGAATATAATGTTAAAATGTAAGACACTCATTTAAATAGTTTTATGTCTGAAAACTAGATAGAGCTTCAAAATGCCACTAAAATCACAAGACTGTTTGCATAAATTGAATTGTAGTTTTACCATGTTTACATGAAACAGACATTGCCTTTAAAAAGCTATATTTTGCAATATATATCATGTAACATTTACAATTATTGTTATCATACTAGTGCAAAAATGGTAATTTTATAATGGCAAAGATTATTTGTGATGACCAACATTTAGGGAAATTCATTTTGGACAACAATACCTCTCTGCCATTAATTTATTCAAGTTGGCATTTTACCAAATGATTTCTTCCCTGCAATTATCTATCAGGATGCAAAATTACATTTATGCACCATTTTGATGTAATTCTCTATTCAGGCCTTAACTTTATTATTTTGTTCACAAATCTTTTATTTTAGCCAATTATAATATATCTGTAATGATTTTAAAAATGTTATATTCCCAGTAATGTACAGATCCTTGTTTTAGCCATACAATGTAGATCTAATGAACAATTTATCCTTGTCAACACAAAATCTGTATTTTCAAGTCAGCAAAGTCTAAAAGTCAGCCGAACTTCTTATAGCAGTACAAGTTGTTCCCGGAAAACCCGTTTTCTGACCAAGTTGTTTTACATTCTCTCAAAATACACAATTGAAAATCTGTGCTAAAGTTTTGATACTTTGGACTGGAAAGATAAATTGATTAATACACAAATTCATTGGAACCTATAAGGAAGCTTTGCGTGCACTTGAAAAAGTCTCTGAACAATTTTGCTTATTTTTAGCCACAAATGAGCGAAAAAATGATGTTTAGTACTGGTGACATGTACATTCATAACATTATAGACTCATTATATTTTTTTAATGTATATGTATTAAAGAGAGTTTGATTGGCATCTTTTAAAGGGGTATGTCACTTCTTGAAGAATATGTACATGAATTAATCACACTCCTTGTCAGAGATATATTATTCTTTATTTTTTTTCAGACCTTCATTTGAAGATGTTGTCTGATGTTGATTTAAAGGACATTGAAAAGATGGAAGGAATTTCTGATCAAGTAAAAGTGCAGCTTAGGAAAGCAGTAAAAATATCATTGGATAAAAAAGTTCTAAATGCATGGCTTTTAGCAGAGTATAGAATTCCACCAGATGTCATTTTAAAGTATGTACTTCTTTATTCAACACTTTTGAAAACTGTTTGTAGTTTAAAGATGATGTATAGAAATACTGTCTTCAGGTGAGAAAGTCTAGTGACAGTTTTATTCTCATACCTACATAATTGATCTAATTGTGATAAAAAATAATCATGTTTGATGAGTGCAGTCAATTTCATATTTACTGATTTTTACATGAAAATTTAGATTGTGATCTACCTGTATTTAAGATATAGGCTGATATCACTTCTTTCCTTTTGGTAAACAATTTACCAATAGAAAATAATTAGATGTTGAATAAGTGTACGCGAAACAGCCCACAATTAAACGAAAATTTAGAAAAACCACAATGGACAACTGCCAGCAGCCTTCAACCAGGCCATTTGGCACTAGTACTGCTCCCGGTTCTGCAATTGGCCCATGGTCTAAATAAAATGCATATAATTCAAATCCAGCCCTGAAATAGTCACAGATAGACCCCCTTCTTAAACAAAGAACAGAAAACATAAAAAAGATAAGTACAAACGAAAGCTTTGTCAAAGATTCCTGGCTTAGGACAGGCACATGTAATATGTGGCGGGGTTAAACTAGCTTTTTGGGCCCAACCTTCCCCCTATCAATATTCCTAGATATTAGAATTATTCAAATAATAAGTATCCAAGCAGCAATAATGATCAAGTTAGTCAAAAGTTGAATTTTGGGCTATTAATGTAGGGCCTTCATGGCTTTACACCTTTGCTTGAAAGGAAATTAAGTGGAAACTTTATAAATCTAAAAAAAGGGAAGGTGACACATGAACTTAAATGATTCATTAATATTTGTCCCCGTCACAACAGGGGGGTAGGACATGGAAATGGTCTTGGTTAATCCATCTGTGAGTTTGTCACACTTTTGTCAACACAACTGACAACTCCTCTGAGACTGCTAAATGGTTTTGCTGAAATTTTTAGCATTGTTTGTCATCAATGTAGTTGATCATATTGCTACCCCATTTTGATTTATTGGATATTATCAACTTTGTGCATTTTTTGCCAAAAAAGCATAAACTCCCTGAACCTGCTTACATTTTTTAGCTTTTTTGTTCACACTTGTAGTATGGTGTATTGTTACCAGCTGCAACAGGTCTGCAGTTATTTTATTTAGGGGGTAGATTTTAAGGTGGTGGGGGGCATAGCCATATCTAATATGTCCTTGTTTTAATTGATTTTGTTGATTTTAGATTGAATGCAGTTGGCGTGACTTCTGTGTCAAAACTGAGTAAAATTTCACCTAGAAATGCTGAAAAATACTTGTCTGAAAATGATTTTTCAACATATTCAACTCTTCTGAAAGCAATTAAAGCTGCAAAATACACAAAACCAGATTTGGACGTTCTCCAGCAATACTTGTCTGATGGACCAGGAAGACCATTGTGGGTGAAAATATTCCTCATTTGTAAGTTTATTTTTATCTGTTTACCATTTTATGTCACCAAAAAAAAAAATTGAAGGATATGTTAAATTATACATGTATTAAGAAGCATACTTTACATATGTTCTGAGACACGGAATACATGCATGTAGATGTATGTGTATGATATTTGTGTGTGTTTGTTGGTGTTTAACACCCTTATCGATGCACATGGGCCATATAGGGCGGTCAGTTTTAATGGTGGAGGAAACCATAGTACCCGGAGGAAACCACCGACCTTGGACAGGTAACTGACAAAATCACATACAGTTGGGGAAGTCCCTTTTTTAGCTCACCTGGACCGAAGGTCCATGTGAGCTATTGCCATCACTTGGCATCCATCGTCGTCCGTTGTCGTCATCGTCGTCCGTTGTCGTCATCGTCGTCCGTCGTCATTAACTTTTCTTTGAAAATCTTCTCCTCCGAAAGGACTGAAGGGATTGCTTTGAAACTTTGCACACTTCATCTATGGGATGTCCTCTACCAAGATTGCACAAATGGTGACCGCCGTCCAAACAACATGGCAGCCGTTACTAAAAATAGACCAGGGGGGGTCAGACTACTGTTTTTGGCTTGTAAATCAAAAAGTATAAGAGATAGATTAAATCTGATGCCACGCTACTGCTTTAGCATCAAAAGCTCTACAAAAGTATCATTGGGGTCGAAGTTGTCAGATGACTCCTTATAGGAGTAACAGCCCCTTAAAGGTGAAAAATAGCATTTTTTCATGTTTTTGGCCTATGGAATGAAAACTATAGCAGATAGAGAGAAGCTGTTGCTTACTTAAATGTTCAGCTTATTTAGCTCTACAAAAGTCTTCATAGGGTCGAAGTTTTCAGATGTCCCCTTATAGGGGTTTTGGCCCCTAAAATAACGTTCTTTCATGTTTTTGCCTATGGAATGAAAACTATAGTAGATAGAGAGAAGCTGTTGCTTGCTTAAATGTTCAGCTCATTTAGCTCTACAAAAGTCTCCGTAGGGTCGAATTTGTCAGATAACCCCTTATAGGGATTACAGCCCCTTAAAGTTGAATAATAGTGTTTTTTGCTTGTTTAGAATGTAACTATTGCAGATAGAGAAAAGCTTTTTCTTGCTGAAACATTCAGCTCATTTAGCTATAGGACCAGGTGAGCGATTCAGGCTCCTGGGAGCCTCTTGTTTTAATTTTATTGACTTACATGTAGGTCAGTTTTCCTATATAATCTATTTATTTCAAATATATTGAAAATTGAAACTCAATTATTTTGAAAATAAGCGTGCAGCCTATTCTTTTTATTTCAGAATTTGAATTAACATTGAGCATTTTTGTCACAAATTATTGAAAAATTTCTGTTTTAAAAATGTTTAAGGTGTTAAAAAAACCACTTTAATTATTTCTTTGAAAAGATAGCATGAGTATTATACACATCTGTATCTGTTATGGATTACAAGGAAGAGAAAAAGATGATTCTCCGATGCTATCTCTGTAATCCTCCATAAACATTTCCCAAATATTGTATTTATTGATTTTCATTAGGCACCACTGGAAAAGATGAATTGCATGTGCATAAATCACTTGTGAAACTTTCTTTATTCCATTAATAAAACAGGCATTGATTTTACTAAGCATAGTTCTGATATTGAGAGCATAAAATACTTAAACACCATGCATTACAGAATGAAAACAAGTCCAATTATTTACATATATACAAATATTTGTTCCTTGGGACTATCAAATTTGAGTGTTATATTCTGATGATTGCCACTAGGGTGTTGTCATAATGGGTTATCCTATGTTATCATCTTCAATAATTGTCTCTTATTTCCAATGAAATCAATACCAAACAATATAGAACAATTGATATATAAATTTATGGAAGAACCATTCTGAGGTATGATTTTCATCTCTCTTAGATTTAATAAAAAAAACATTTAACGTTTTTAGAGTACTGTAAGTCAACAGCTCTCAAGTTGTAGAAAAATAATCCTTTTTTTTTACATAATTGCTATTTCTATGCAAGAAAGTTTTAAGTATGGTATCGATTACAATGTTCTAAATGTAATAAAATCGTATCTTTCACATATTCAATGTAATGGGGCAAAGAACTGACAGGAAGCTCAAGAGACTTTAAATGTCTAATTAAAGAAATATTCTTCCTTATAGAACAGGAAAATTGAAATGATTACTGACTTCTTGTACTGATACTTTTATTAACCATTAAATTAAATAGCTTGGCAGTAAAAGAGAACATTTACATGTACAGCAATGTCAGCAAAGTTATGATAGAACTATGAGATTGGATTTGGAAAGATCAAACTAAAAACATTGGTTTGATCATGTGTCTTAATAATTTTAATGATTTCATTTAATTTTTGTTACATATTTCACATATGTATGTTATTCACATATGCTTTGGAATATGACAGGTGTGTAACAACCAGGAACTGCTCACCTTTCAGGAGCACATAAGCTCACTTTTGTGGGGTTTTTTCAAGTTTGGTTGTTTTGTGTGTCTCTTGGTGTTCTCTATGTTTTACAATAGTCTTGAAGATTTGAATGCTACATTTTGTATTTTTTAACATCTTTCAAAATGAAAAGGTAGGAATATTTTATATCCATCTTTATTACATAATCTTTAAACAATTGACTTTGGTAAACATCTCCCATATTAACTTTAAAAATGTTGTAGCTTAGAAGCTAGTAATCTTGATAGATATATAGAAGGGGGTCCTGATCACGAATCACAATAAAAAATGCAAATAACGAAACACAGAAATGGCTAATTTTTTGTTCACGGATAAAAGTTTGACTGTGTATTACTGTAAAGCATGCCTAAAAGGAATCACGGACAAAATACTTTGCTGACATGGCTCACGTGCAATATCTAATCACGATGCACGGAAAAATATTTCAACAAAATACAATTCACAGAAAATAAAAATTGCCAATAACAGAGTTCGAAATAAACCCATCGCCCCCCTCATAGAAAAAAGTGTTCATTCTTATGTTACAAAAGCATATTTGCAAGAACTGATAAGAACACAATACAAAATTAATTAACCCAAAGTTATTTTTTTCATCAGACATATTCGTTTTCATTGTGAATCAGATACAGCAATCTACATTGCCTAAGCTGTGAATGTAGAAATGATGTTATCCCTTATGACAATTTTCTTTGTTATAACGGCTGTAATCTAATATTGTCAGAAATTTGATTTAGAATTGAAAAAGAAATTGGCAATTTCCTTCCACCGTCTATCTGTATGGTTAACCAAATACATCAACATCAACTTTGATATAACTGATATGTTTAACGCTCAAGTTTTTATTTTCAAAACAAATCAGTCAAATGTACTTTATAGAGAAATAATTCTAAAAAATGATTTGGGTTTGGGTTGTTCTTTTTAGTGGAAAATTCAATGGTAGCCATATTGCTGGAAATTCAATAAAAGGGATTTTTTTTTTTTATATATTTATATAAATATTCAAATCAAATGATATTTATTGATTTTGATAGAAAAGATATGTTTATGCTGAAGTTTCTCTTTTCCAAACAAAAGTACTTTTAGGGAAATATTTCCAATTAATGTTTTATTCTTTTGCATAGAAAACTAAATGGGAGTCATTATGCTTGAAATATGATCAAAAATTATTTATCTATTTTATTTTTAGATAAATTCTAATCTAATTTATATCAAATAACCATAGCAAGTATTTTTTTTTTTAAGTTTTTCTCTTCAAAATGTACTTTAGAGAGAGTTATTTCTCAAAAAAAAGTTGTGTTCTTTTACATACTGTGGTTTCATTATTATTCGTGGGGTATCAATTTTCGTGGTTTTCGTAGGTGGCGTTGAACTCACGAAATTTGATACCCCACGAAAAGGAAATTTAACATTGATCAGTGTACTGTAGACTTCAGAACCACAAATTTAAGAACCCACGAACTTGTCAATTTCTATCAAACCAGGAAAATTGATACCAACGAAAATAAATGACTCCACAGTAGACATAATGCTGATTCAAAGAACTTTGTTTATAATGTTGATATTATTTCTATTTATTTAATCAAAATGTTATTCAACAACTGTAAGTGTTTTGTCATTTCATTATCCTCATATAAGTTTGTACCTAAATTATACCAAAGTCATTTCACAGATTTCTTTTTTATATGTCATTTATTTTGTTTGCCCTGATAAATTCAATCACTAAGCAGAAAGTAAATTAGATAACCTTTTCAATCTTTTTCAGCTTGCAGCAGTGAACATCAATTTTTCTTTAAAATCAAATTTTTGGGATGGTTTTGCAAAGAAAAAGTCATTTCATTATGTAATCAAATTAAACATTGGAACAGAAGTTGATTTGATTTAAGTCAAGAATGACTTTTCTCTCGAGATTGTATACTCGTACTTCAATTAAATTTTCAAATTTCAACATTTTATTTCATGACATATAAAACGAACATTTGTTTCTGTATGATCAATCCATCGCACTGTCTCTTATAATTTGGAGGCAGACTTGTAATTCTCAGATGTAAATAGGAGAATTAACAGAGATGGTGGAAATGTGTCGGAATTCATTGATATTTACATAGCCATAGGTTATAGGTCCAGAAAAAAACATGGAATATAGTTTTATTACCCACGGAGGAATTGCTGATTGATAGAAATTATAGCTGCTTTCAAGAGTATTAAAACTCTTCATGAAATTGGTATATTTGATCAAGAAACAAGATATGACCAGATATGAAGTGGAAAATTATTAAAACCATTTAGCAAACATGCATTAAGTTATTACATCCATTTATGTATTTTCAGTTTTGACACTAGTGATTGGAGGTGCTATTCTGCTATTTATTATGGTTGCTGATTGCCTAACTAGGGCTTCTAGAGCTCTGAATTCTATATCACCGAACGGTTTACGACGCTTGACTACTCCTAGTATTAACGTTCGACCAAATATCCCATACCAGACAAACACTGACAAAGGATGGTTGTGGAGTTGGCTCATCGGAGATAATATATCCACTCAGAACTGCAATGTAGTCTGGGGCTGGACAGAACCTCAAATCGTGGGAAATATTATGTCATTTTCTGTACAGGTACATATGTTTTAATTTAAAATTTTATGTAATTAGTTTTAAGTACATAGATATAAGAAAACATTTTTTTTTTCAAATCCTTTTGGATACTAGTATTTATTTTAATTAGATTATCATGATATTTTACTTTAATAGATTCAACTGTTGCAAGATTTTCAATATTGCAACCAAAAATTTGTTTTGTACTATTTAAATTTTGAAAGTTTTTAGTGTTGGGTTGTGTAGCAATTAAATGTGTGAAGATTGAATATAAAATAATTTCCTCTATTATTTGGATGCATCTCACTAACCTTATTGAAATATATTTAAAATCGTATCATAGGTATTTTTTTAACAGAAAAAATAATTGTAATTAAAAATAACATATGTTAAATTATGTGTTATAACTCCCACAAACAAAGTTTTGAGAGTTTTGAGTGGTATATATGAATGTCTGTCTGTCTATATATCTAATTCTAAATTGCTTGATGGGTTTTGATGAAACTTTATATGACGAAATTGCATCACATGGAGATATGCTTGAAAAAAATTTATTGCTCAAGGATATCATTCAGGAGAGATAATTTGACTTACTCAAAGTATGCAATAATGCATAATGAGGTTAACTTCGTAATTGATAGACTACCTATATTTTATCCCCAAACTGTTAAAGAAAGTGGGAAAGTATAGAACTGGGCTGTATGTGTCCATTATTCCAACTATTTTGAAGTCATAATTTACAAAGGTCTTAATAGAGTTTCATGAATCTTGCTACCATTGAAGCTTATTAGGTCAGGAAGACCCATACAGGTTTTGAGGTCAATTGGTCAAAGGTAAAGGTCACAAGGCAAGGAATATCAAGCCATGCTCTTGTTTATGTTACATTAATATCAATGGATTTATTTACACAAGTTATGGTAATAGATTCAATCAAACGAAATTTTCTGATATATAGAAGAAACAATCATGCCTTATTAAGACTATTACTTTGCAAATGTAAAACCTTTCCTTAAGGCAAGCATCAGAAATTGCAAAGAAAGCATTATTACGTCGATGTCAGTCTCAATCAGAAACTATTGGAAATTCTTGAGTGTTTTTTGATTACTGTTCAATTTTAGCATCAATCATTTATGATGTATGTTCAAATGGTTGTGGATCAAGACAATATAAATTGGTGCTGTTTTTTATTATTAGAAATCAAGTCTGACTAAAGTTAGAATTGAGAAAAATGTGCATTTTGCTTTTGTGATTAAAAACACGTCAGTATAAATATGAATATATATTATCAATGACGAAAGCAGATCTACATAGTGGTTACTAAGTTCATTTTCTACAAACAGCTAGCTAGGGTAGGCAATATTTTGAAAGTTATTTTTGTCTTGCCTGCGAAGCAGAGCGGGACATAGGTGTTACTTTACCGGCGGCGGCGACGGCGGCGGCGACGGCAGCGTTAACTTTTTGGAAAAGTTTTATGAGCACCTCCATATCTCAAGAACTATAGGTCCTAGGTTGATGAAACTTGGTATACATATGCCCCAGTAGTAGCTTTGCACAGTTGCATCCCCATCTTTTGACCTTGACCTTGATTTTCCGGTTGAGTGACTTTGATTATTTTTATTGCATATATATTTGCAATGTTTAAGTTCTATAAACATCTTTTGATCTCAGAAACTGAAAATCCATGTAAATTCAAAATATAGTGGAAGTAAGAAAGAATAATTATTTCTGATGGTGCCGGCAGGCGAGACATACTTTAGTGTTAACTCTTGTTCATGTTATGTTTGTATCTTTGTAAAGTATCACAAAAAAAGCATACCACAAACTTTTTTGTCTATTTTACATGAAAGCTAGATAGCCAATTTTAAGAACCTTTAGGAATGATTTCAGTAATTATTTGCCCATAGACATTAATACTTGACCAATTTTGGATATTAAATTCTAAAAAATCTTTCATACCTTTTTCAGAAAATTAGAAATACAACTGCTTCCTTTCCCTAAACAAACTATAATGTCATTCGGCATTTTTGGCACTTTCACGTGGCCTTGTTTACAAACATTATGATTTCGCACTAAATTCAGTACCTACCCCTGTCATCTTTAAGAAATTTTAAAAATTCAAAAATCCTATTTAAAATTTTCTTTTTATTTTTAAAGAATAACTATATATTAGATTTGCTGAAAACATTTCTTTTTTAACATTTCAATCAATACCAGAGCTAGATAGTGTCAATTCGTACCAGATTATTCTCCTACAAAGGGGCGGGCTTATGTGACGTAAGGGTAATTACTGAAATCATACCTTTAGTGTTCTATAATGAGAATAAATTTAAACAAATGTCAAATAAAAAATGAAGGTTAGAAATGAAAAAATAACACTTACCCCAATAATTTTAACATAGATGTATTAGAAACTATTTTTTGATGAGGCCTTATTCAGAGTACCATTTATAGACCATAATGAGTATCATAATTTATAATGACTATTTCTTTTTTACAGTTATTCAAGAAAAATGGCAGTCCTTATAAATTAAAAGATGTTAGGATGGTGAATATAGAAATTCTTCATAACGGAGATAAAATAACAAGCACCAGTAATACAGACACAGAGAAAACTAACACTGTTAAAGTTTCTTTTACTGTCCACAAATCAGGGATGTATAAAATACATGTACGAGTGAACGGGAAGCACATCAGAAACAGTCCATTTACTAAAGTTTTTGATGCAGGTAGGTATTATGTTTATAATTATTTCTACATTACAGTTATTAATTTTCTGCTAGTATGTTTAAATATAAATGGTAGTTTCGTTATATTCTATGTTCAGTTTAAATCTTGTAATCTTGTATACATATAGGAAAAATGTACTAAAGTGTTTTTCCAAATTTTCTTTAAGGCTGATGCACAACAGTTCCAAAAGACGAAATTTAAATGATAAGATGATTTGAAAAAAAGTACAGTTCAAGTTTAAATGCATGTTTTTATCCCATATTGCAAGTAAAAATACACATACAACATACAAAGAGTGATATGTTTTTTTCACAGAATCACTTTTGTTGGCTCTTTTTGAGTACAATGATTTTGTTGTCTTAATAAAAAAATTACTTTTACAACATCTTTTAACAGGTAGTATAGACGCCAGTAAGACAGGGTTTACAAATTATTGTTCGACAATTGTGTGTACCAAGGGACAATCTTATCCATTAGTTATAGAGAGTAGGGACTGCTATGATAACCCTGCAGCATTTAAAACAGACCATCAGAACTACTTCAAAATTAAAGTCTTAGAGGTAAGTGTAAACCTGTTAATGAGCTGGTAAAAAAATATCATCAGTTCTAACACCTTTGTTTATATGCATCAATTTGTAAACATAACCACTCAATGGATATATATGAAACTTTCACAAATCTATGTGACTACTGTTTTATTATGTGACTCTCTGTGGGTTGCAGAACATATAGAAGTCACTTTGACACACTCCATTTTCATGCGGCATTAAAAAATTTCAGCTGCAATTTTCCGGGCAACTAAATTTCATAGCCTCTTGATATTTGGCATGTACATATTTTATAAAAGGATATAGAGTGAATGAACATGAGACCATAACACATATGTAAACTCCAACTGCCATTGATTTTAATGAGCTGTATGGCCATTTTGGAATTTTATTCCTCATCAGTGGCACTAGAATCCAAACATTGGAAATCCACAATTTACAAAAAGTTAGAATATACATGTAGCTTTCTCCTATATTACTATATGGTGTAATGCAATTTTATACCCATAAGTCATCTATTTCCTGTTTACCTAAGATGCAGGTTACATATGTCTTACATGAAAGACTGCCATCCAAGTAAAAAGAAAATGATCTGATTGGTTAGTGGTATTTCCAATAGCAATATTTTGACAAGAGGGAAGGGCTTTGCTCACTGTATATTTAGTGTGTACTTGAATAGTGTGTCCAGATTGTTATTAAAACATTGTTGATTGTACTGTCAGCACAAGTAAAATTAACTAAATTAATAACTGTTTTAGTTTTCTTGTGCATATGCATTTTTACTTTTCAGACTGAGAGTAATGAGCGGTATGTACCTACAACACAGATATTCAATAATCCAGATAATAGACAACTGGTTATGCACATAAAGATGGAACATGAAGGGTGTTACCAGGCTTCGGTATCCTATGGTGACGTCAAACTCAGGAATGGAGATTTCAACATACTTGTTATAAGTGGTAAGATGATCAGAACTGTTTGGTTATCAATTTTATGTGCATCACAAAGAAATAGAAGCAGATCGGGTCTGTCATTTAATGAACACTTTACTTTAAACTAATTTGTTTACAAAAGTATATGGGCACCTGATATTTAAACTCTGTTCTGAATTTATTAATTTTTTGACTTTTGACAGGTGATGATTTAGAAACAGTAAATAAGACAACAGCAAAGAAAAGTCATAATTTATGGTATGAAGCTCGACTTCTGTCTGATGGTGTTAATTCTGAGGAAAAGGCAAAGAAAGTCTATGTTTATATTTCACCTAAGGTAATAATGCTGATAAAGTGATTTATTGAAAGAGTATCCTCATGTAATATTATACATAATATTTTGTTCATAAAAATAGAAAATTTGCACTTTGTCCTATGTTGTTACACAAATGCAGAGAATATTCAGTTCTAAAAGTAGACATATGTAAAAATTCACCTTACTAAGGTGAAGGTTAATGATATTAATAAGACATGATAAAAAAGTTTGTTGTATTGTTTGAACTATTTTTTACATTTTAAATTTTCAAATTTTCAGCAACTAACAGTAAAGGAATACTTTTTAAAAATAATAGGGAAAAAGTTACATACATGGAGAGTATGTCCTTCTACAAAGGTTGGTGTTGTTATATTTTAGTTCCATAGCTAGTGGTATCTCACTAAAATCTAATATGGGTAATATTTCATTTTGTCAATCACAAATTCAGTCACATGCAAACTTAACTGTTCTCGATTCTTGTCTGTTTGAAAATCTTTTTTAACTCCAGGATAATATATCGTGTGGCAATAAAGCCGTACTTATAGAAGATATCGGGATTTAGAATAAATTTACATAAGAGGCATCAATTTGAATAAGTAGATAAAAAACAGCAATTAAAAAGAGGTCACTGTATTGTTAAGAAATGCTCAGTTATACTGCCCCACTTGTATGTGATTAGGTTTGTCAGTTACCTGCCCAAAGTCGGTGTTTTTTTCTGGGTACTCTGGTTCTGCGTTTCCTCCACCAATAAAACTAACCACACTACATGGCCCAAGTTTGTCAATTAAGGAAGTTAAATATCAACACACACACACACACACACACACATACAGTTATACTGATTGTATTTTGAAGATGGATGACAATCCACTTTCATTCCTATATATATGGCATGTCTTCTCTGGTTTGTCATAGAACATTATATAAGGTATGTACCATTTGTTATTTACTATTAATAATCACTTAAGGTGTTTATTTTTGTTTCAGTTCTCCTTTGTTGGATACAACAGTAGATATGATGCCCCTGTAATGAAGATATATGACTGTTCACAGCTACCAGTCATGTTAGCCACTAAAGATAGAAATATCATAGCAGCAACATTTACTAACTTTCTTCTCAGGAATATAGGTAATGCTTATTACAATCAGAAAGGGTAAACATTTAGTTACCTGTATTCCCTACAGTGTAGGACATCTATAGTTTAAACCTCTCTTATAAAAGTAGAGATGAAATTGACTGCATATAAGTTTTATTTTCTAATTGTTAGATAAGCTCACCAACAAAAAAAACTACAAAAACAGTCTATTATAAAACACAATTTATTCCATAGTACTTAATTGAAAATTTCAGAAATTCTTATATTTAACACAGTTTAAGAAATGAGATGCTGCATGAATTGTTAATTCATAATTACCAGAGATATTTACAATTTACTTAATTATTTCCAGGTGGTTCAGAAACATTCCAAGATAAACGTGTTTTCTTTTTCCAAGAATTGAAAAAATTAAATAAGAAAGGAAATGTATCATTAAAAATCGACAGAGCCAATTTACTGTATAGTGTAAGTATGATTAATTAAAGTGTGTCAATTCTACTTACAATACATCTCAATTTTTACATTAAACAAACAAAAACAAATGTATTTATCCACACATTCCCTGTAATTTTATAAAAACTGATGAGAAAGAATTGTGTGATAAAAAAGATTTCATTAAAGATTTATTCAGTTTCCTTTTAAAGCCCTTTATGACTGAATAAAATTTAGTATGGCAATAAATGTAGTGTGAATTCTGCATAGGTTTTTAGCTCACCTGACCCGAAGGGTCATGTGAGCTATTGTCATCGTTAAGCGTCCGTCGTCCGTCCGTCGTCTGTCGTCTGTCGTCCGTCGTCCGTCCGTCCGTTAACTTTTCTTCAAAGATCTTCTTCTCTGAAACCACTGAAGGGATTGCATTGATACTTGGTATACATGATCTTTAGGACGTCCTCTACCAAGTTTGTGAATTATATTCATGTCGACCAACCAACATGGCCGCCGTTGCTAAAAATAGAACAGGGGGGTCAGACCATTGTTTTTGGACTATAACTCAAAAAGTATAAGAGATAGAGAAAATCCGAAGCAACCCTCCTTGTTCAGCATCAAAAGCTCTACGAATCTCTCCATTGAGTCGAAGTTGTGAAACGACTCCTTATAGGAGTTATTGCCCTTTAATCATTAAAATTGACCATTTTTGCAGTTTTTGGACTATATCTTGAAAACCGTTAGAGCTAGAGGAAAAGTTAGCATTGCAGAATTGTTAAGCTTATTGAGATCTACAAAAATGATTTCAGGGTCAAAATTGTCAGATCAGCCGTTTAAGAGTTATTCCCCTTTAACTGTTTTTTCCATTAATTTTAACTGATTTTTAAAAATCTTCTTCTCTGAAACCACTGAAGGGATTGCATTGATACTTGGTATACATGATCTTTAGGATGTCCTCAACCAAGTTTGTGAATTATATACACATCGACCAACCAACATGGCCGCCGTTGCTAAAAATAGAACAGAGGGGTCAGACCATTGTTTTTGGCTTATAACTCAAAAAGTATAAAAGATAGAGAAAATCCGAAGCAACCTTCTTGTTCAGCATCAAAAGCTCTACAAATCTCTCCATTGAGTCGAAGTTGTGAAACGACTCCTTATAGGAGTTATTGCCCTTTAATCGTCAAAATTGACCATTTTTGTAGTTTTTGGACAATATCTTGAAAACCGTTAGAGCTAGAGGAACAGTTAGCATTGCAGAATTGTTAAGCTCATTGAGATCTACAAAAATGATTTTCAGGGTCAAAATGGTCAGATCAGCCATTTAAGGGTTATTCCCCTTTAACTGTTATTTTCCATTAATTTTAACTGATTTTCAAAAATCTTCTTCTCTGAAACCTCTGAAGGGATTGCTTTGAAACTTGGTACACTTGATCTTTAGGATGTCCTCTACCAAGTTTGTGAATTATATACACGTCAACCAACCAACATGGCCGCCATTGCTAAAAATAGAACAGGGGGGGTCAGACCATTGTTTTTGGCTTATAACTCAAAAAGTATAAGAGATAGAGAAAATCCGAAGCAACTTTTCTTGTTTAGCATCAAAAGGTCCTTATAGGAGTTATTGCCCTTTAACTGTTTTTTCTATTAATTTAAACTGATTTCCAAAAATCTTCTCTGAAACCACTGAAGGGATTATTTGCAACTTTGTATAGTTGAAAGTTAGAGAAATTTATTCAAACTACTTTGGCATAAGAGATCAGGTGAGCGATTCAGGCTCCTGGGAGCCTCTAGTTGCTTTGGTTGTATCACTGTCCAGTGCTGCTTGCACTTAAATCATGCAAATGACCATGAATTAAATAAACACATATTTCAGAACATGATATTTATGTTTATTTTAAAATCAGGCAAATTCTATGTATTATATTTATAAACAAAAGTTAATGTTGATTATTGTTTCTTTATTTCAGTCTTATAAAGCATACAAAAGTTTATATGCCTCTGATTGGTTCAAAACATTCAACATTGAGTTTTTAAATGAATTAGGTAAGTAGCTTGTCAGGTGATTAAAACTTGGTTAAGATTTATCAATGTTAATATAAACATATTGTTTTTCTTGTAAAGTATATCAGGTTTGTTATTATTTTATTAACTTAAGCAGAAGCTACTTAAAGAGTTTCATTTTAATGTCTATTTAAGAAAAAGGTTTCATTGGACCATTAGTAAAAATTTAAACTATGCTTTAATAGTCATGATATTAAAAGATCTTAAACTTTTGATGCACATTTAACAAAGAATTCAGATTGATTTTCTGTTTAAAAACTTGTTATCTTTTGTGCATAGGAGTTTCAATCTTAATTTAGTGGCACATGTACAAATGATCACTTATCAAAAATGAATACATGTATTGAAATCTCACCAGATAAAATGGTTTAATTTTATGAAATTGTTTATTTAGGTTTAGACTGGGGAGGTCTAAGAAGAGAATGGGTACAGATTTTATGTACAGAGTTATTTGATCCTGACAAATCAGGGCTGTTTACTAGGTTTACAGATCATTCTCAGGGTTTAGTAAGTTAACCATTCTACAGTGTTTTTATGCCCCATCTACGAAAGTAGAGGGGCATATAGTGTTTGGGTCCATTCGTCTGTCCGTCCCAAATCCCCATAATTCCAAATTCCCTTTTGCTGACAAACGCCAAATCAATTATATTGGTATAGTAGGTGCACCTAGTGATGCTTAGCACAATGCATGCTTCGGATGCTGAATGTGACCTATATTTTCCGCATGGATGACCTCTTACAGAAAAATGGTTAAATTCCATTCCCACTTACTGACAAGTGCCACAACAACTATATTGGTATGGTAGGTGCACCTAGTGATGCTAAGCACAATGCATGCTTTGGATGCTGAATGTGACCTATATTTTCCGCATGGATGACCTCTTACAGAAAAATGGTTAAATTCCATTCCCACTTACTGACAAGTGCCACATCAACTATATTGGTATGGTAGGTGCATCCAGTGATGCTAAGCACAATGCATGCTTTGGATGCTGGATGTGACCTATGTTTTCTGCATGAATGACCACTTACAGAAGAATGGTTAAAGTCTGTTCCCACTTACTGACAAGTGCCACATCAACCATATTGGTATGGTAGGTGCATCTTGTGATGCTAAGCACAATGCATGTTTCGGACGCTGGCATTGACCTATATTTTCCACATGAATGACCACTTATAGAAGAATGGTTAAGTTAAAGACCATTCCTTCTGATTGACAAGTGCCTTAACAGCAACCATGTTGATGCTTTAGTGATTGCAGAAAAAATAAATGTTGCGAGATGGGGCATTATGTCTTTTGGACATATTCTTGTTTTTATCAAAATTACCAATAAAATGTGCTTCAGTTGTCCAAAAAAAAATGTTTAAGTTGAGTAACCCTTAACAGACATAATTTTTTTCAGTTAGTGTATGCATTATAAAAGACCTGTCATGTAACCATCTCTATGCTTTTATTTTGATATAAAAAAAAAGTAAGGCAATTCTTTTGTTGAAGACACAATGGTAAATGTTCAAAATAATTTCAATTAAAAATACTATGGTTTCATTTTTGATGGGGTACCAATTTTTAGCTCATCTGACCCGAAGGGTCATTTGAGCTATTGTCATCGTTAGGCGTCCGTTGTCCGTCGTCCGTCGTTAACTTTTCTTCAAAGATCTTCTTCTCTGAAACCACTGATGGGATTTCTTTGAAACTTTGTACACTTGATCTTTTGGATGTCCTCTACCAAGTTTGTGAATTATATACAGGTCGACCAACCAACATGGCCGCCGTTGCTAAAAATAGAACAGGGGGGTCAGACCATTGTTTTTGGCTTATAACTCGAAAAGTATAAGAGATAGAAAAAATCCGAAGAAACCTTCCATGTTCAGCATCAAAAGCTCTACAAATCTCTTCATTGAGTCGAAGTTGTAAAACGACTCCTTATAGGAGTTATTGCCCTTTAATCATCAAAATTGACCATTTTAGCAGTTTTTGGACTATATCTTGAAAACCGTTAGAGCTAGAGGAAAAGTTAGTATTGCAAAATTGTTAGGCTCATTGAGATCTACAAAAATCATTTCAGGGTCAAAATTGTCAGATCAGCCTTTTAAGAGTTATTCCCCTTTAACTGTTTTTTTCCATTAATTTTAACTGATTTTCAAAAATCTTCTTCTCTGAAACCACTGAAGGGATTGCATAGATACTTGGTATACTTGATCTTTAGGATGTCCTCTACCAAGTTTGTGAATTATATACACGTCGATCAACCAACATGGCAGCCGTTGCTAAAAATAGAACAGGGGGGTCAGACCATTGTTTTTGGCTTATAACTGGAAAAGTATAAATGATAGAAAAAATCCGAAGCAACACTCGATGTTCAGCATTAACAGCTCTACAAATCTCTCTATTGAGTCGAAGTTGTAAAACGAAGCCTTATAGGAGTTATTGCCCTTTAATCATCAAAATTGACCATTTTAGCAGTTGTTGGACTATATCTTGAAAACCGTTAGAGCTGGAGGAAAAGTTAGTATTGCAAAATTGTTAGGCTCATTGAGATCTACAAAAATCAATTCAGGGTCAAAATTGTCAGATCAGCCGTTTAAGAGTTATTCCCCTTTAATTGTTTTTTTCAATTAATTTTAACTGATTTTCAAAAATCTTCTTCTCTGAAACCACTGAAGGGATTGCAAAGATACTTGGTATACTTGATCTTTAGGATGTCCTCTACCAAGTTTGTAAATTATATACACGTCGACCAACCAACATGGCCGCCGTTGCTAAAAATAGAACAGGGGGGTCAGACTATTGTTTTTGGCTTATAACTGGAAAAGTATAAGAGATAGAAAAAATCAGAAGCAACTTTCCATGTTCAGCATCAAAAGCTCTACAAATCTCTCCATTGAGTCGAAGTTGTAAAACTACTCCTTATAGGAGTTATTGCCCTTTAATCATCAAAATTGACCATTTTAGCAGTTTTTGGACTATATCTTGAAAACCGTTAGAGCTAGAGGAAAAGTAAGTATTGCAAATTTGTTAGGCTCATTGAGATCTACAAAAATTATTACAGGGTCAAAATTGTCAGATCAGGCGTTTAAGAGTTATTCCCCTTTAACTGTTTTTCATTAATATTAACTCATTTTCAAAAATCTTCTTCTCTGAAACCACTGAAGGGATTGCATTGATACTTGGTATACTTGATCTTTAGGATGTCCTCTACCAAGTTTGTGAATTATATACATGTTGACCAACCAACATGGCCGCCGTTGCTAAAAATAGAACAGGGGGTGTCAGACCATTGTTTTTGGCTTATAACTCGAAAAGTATAAGAGATAGAGAAAAACCAAAGCAACTTTTCTTATTCAGCATCAAAAGGTCCTTATAGGAGTTATTGCCCTTGAACTGTTTTTTCTATTAATTTAAACTGATTTTCAAAAATCTTCTCTGAAACAACTGAAGGGATTGTTTGCAACTTTGTATACTTGAAAGTTTGTGAAATTTATTCAAACTTTGGCATAAGAGATCAGGTGAGCGATTCAGGCTCCTGGGAGCCTCTAGTTATGGTTTGGGTGGGTAACAGCCAACCAAATGTGAATTCTATATTGATTACTGTTAGCCACATCTGCAAACCACAAATTAAAAATTCAACAAAATGTCTGTTAATGTAAAATCACAAAAATTAATCCCCACAAAACATAAAACTGAATACTAGTACATGTTAAGATTATGGAATGAATTCATGACAATATGATTTCAAGAGTTAGATAGACTAAAACTAAGACTTGAACTCTACCTCTGATTTTTGTAGATCCATCCAAGATATAATGCAGGTGTAAAGTTAAAGTATTATGAATTAGCTGGTAAAATTGTTGGTAAATGTTTGATAGATTCCTCCTTAGGAAGTTCTACACAGCTGTTCATCAAAGCCAAGTTTACAAGATCCTTTCTAGCTCAAATCATAGGACTTCAAGTCAATTATAAGGTATTATACATAGTTAATTATTTTCATGGGTATTCTTGAAAATTAAAAAAAAATATGGTCATTTTACAATATGCACAAATATCAAGGTGGTTCCGGGGTATAAGCAAAATCCATCAATATTGCAGAATAAAACTTTTATAACAAACATTGAAAAATGCACACACAAAATGCTTGTCACACATCTTTCTTCAGAATTATGAACACTGATTCAGTTTTAAAACTTTGAAGAACTTTTTGTCCAGTTCCCTGCAGTTTTATTTTTATCTCCTGTATTTCAAATAATTTTATATGTCTAGACTGACCAGTTATGTCATACAATGTATTTACACAATAGAGCTTATTTGCAATAAGAAAGAAGTAAAAATGTGCATTCTCATTGTTACATGTGACTGCTAACGGAAATAAGTTGTTATTTTATTTTTACAGTATTTTGAAACTGATGATCCAGAATTATATAAAACCAAGATAAAATTTATAGAAGAGAACAAAATTGAAGACATGGAACTCACCTTTTCAGAAGAAGAATATTCAGATAGTCAACTTATAAAGGTAAGAACAGGCAGTGATGGTTGTCAGATAAGGTAAAATGAAAAAAAAACACAGTCAAAAATAAATAGTTTGGAAGGGTGAAAAGAAACTAACCAAGCATTCAAAGTCAAGTCTAAGAAAACATATTTAAAACAAAACCAGTGGAAAAATAAAGATGATGTCTTAAAAAAGAAACACACAACACTTCTGAAATCAGGTAGGCATACTTCTGTAATATTATAATAAACAATGCTTTTTGTCTCTGTCATCTCACTAACACCTTGGGATTCGATTTCAAGTTCTGATGAAGCAATTTTCAGACTTGGCAAAATTTTTCAGTCATTTAGATATGTCGGATCAAAGGCCAAGTCTACATTATGGAGCTGAAGATGTAAAAGTTGTTTTGATAAAAATATCAATTTTACTCACCTCAAACAACACAATAAAATTATTTTTGTTTCTTTCAGTCAGTAGATTTAGTAAATAATGGAAGCAAAATAAAAGTCACAGAAGAGAATAAAATACACTACCTGAACTGTTTAGCTCAATATAAACTGGTTACCTGTGTGAAGGAAGAAGTGGAGAGCTTTTTAAAGGGCCTTAACTCTCTAGTATCTGACAATCTGCTTAGTATATTTGATGAGCATGAGCTAGAGGTAAGCCAATACATTCTATTATAGTTAGAATATGAATGCAAAATTTATATCTATTTATCAAACTTTATAGGAAAATTTAATAAAACTTCTATAAAAGATGCATTCTTGAAATAAAAAAAAGCATTTGTATGAAATCAAATCAGTGTACTTTTTCTGCTTGAAGATTAAGCATTGAAGATGTATATCATGCTTGCATGTCACTTTGTTTTGAATGTATTAAGTATAGATATAGCTAAGTTAAGTTTCTACTTGGTCATTTCCTTGCAACATTATAAAAAAACAATGTAGTATATCTTATTTTTCAGCTTTTGATGTGTGGTACAGATAATTATAGTTTTACAGATTTTAAACAGCATGCTGATACATCAGAACTGTTTGGTAAACAGGTGAGAGGGAATAGGAAACAAGAACACAAGTTAAGGATGTATTCTTCTGAGGGGTCAAAATTTTCCCTAATCAAGTTTTTTCCCAAACCTGCATTTTTGAAATGCTAAGACCCTGAGAAAATCAAATTTACTAAGAAAACAATATGTCCATGTGCATTTTAGTTCACTACAGCCATTTAAAAAGGGCTTATTTTGACAATTCTCCCAAAATTTCATCATTTTTGGCCTATTTTGAGGTAATTTTCTTTAAAATATCAAGTTTTCTCTCAAAGTTTCCATATTGATAGATGCCATGATTCTGAACAAATTTAAGAAAGTTTAGTCCCGAAAATGTGCCTTTTTAGGTCATTTTCAAGACACCATAAAACCGGTAAAAATCAAGATTTTTCAAATTTTCTATCATACCAAAAACTCAAAACTCTCCATTTTCTTTTGAAATAATTGGACAAATATATCATTTTGAATTTAGAAAAGAAATTATATGAATTGCATGAATATTTTGTTGGAAAAATGCATTTTACTACCCCTACCCTGAAATTGGCTAAATTCGGATTGAGATCAATGGTCAAATTTGGTCAAAAATTAAAATGTTGCATATCTCAAAAACTACTGATCATATCTTCATGATTTTTTGACAAAATTTAGATCGATCATCATTTGATATATATCCACCAAAAGTTTTCAATTATAAGGCAAGGTTTAAAAAATATTCGAAAACGAGATTTCAAGGAGACTGAAACCTCAGAAGAATACCTCCTTAATGATTTTAGTTCTTAGCACAATGTGGACTGGCTTAGAAGTATGCTAATATTTTATTTGCTGTTGAAATTTTGTGGCAGGAACAAGTATTCCCAAGTATCATAAAGTATCTTTGTTACACCTTAGGCTACTTCTTTGTAAAAGCATAACAATAAAGAAACTGAAAATAGAAATTCCTTTAACCTGAAATTTTTCAAAAAGTCTTTTACTTGCATTGCAAACACACACAAAAATATCTTTTCTTGATACTATTTTCATTATGGATGATTCATGTAAAATAGGGGTGGTAAAGAATGACTTTAGAATCAATTGGTATGGCACTAACTTGTCTAATGATAAGGGGACATGACAGTTATATTTCAAATCTTAATTGCTATCGTATTGGAATGGTTTCGAGGCATAGTAGTAGGATGTTATATATCTGTTCTTATACATTAAAGGTATTAGAGTGGTTCTGGGCAATAGTAGCTGGTTTTACTGATGAACAGATGGCCAGATTATTACAGTTTACTACAGGAAGTTCCCAGCTACCTCCTGGAGGCTTTAAAGATTTAGACCCTAAATTTACCATTACTTATACATCCTATTCATTTGACAGTCTACCTATGGCTCATACATGGTAAGCAATTTTTATGTAACTTTGAAATTTCAATATACAGTGCAGCCTGTCTTAACCAAACTCCTATGGGACTGAAGAAGTTCTATGGTTTAGATATATACAGGTTTAAAATGAATACAAATAGAAGGAAGGAACAAATATAGTTTGGTTTAGATAGGATTTTTTGGTTTGTTTCAGACAGGTTTCATTGTACATGTAATAACAGATCAAGTTACATTGCGCAGCATTGTTTAAGCATTCAATACTTTATAGTACTGTAAACTGGGTTATTTTCACACCATATTTTTTGGCAGTAGGACAACTGAATTTTATTTTGTGCAGTTTTAAATCTGTACTGTAATGTTATTGTCCATAGACTACAATAAAACACTAACATATTCACACTGTTTAATTTTGGGGCTAGCAATTTCAACGGGAAAATTTATTATCCCCCTTGGAATCATGTTACTGCAGGGTATATCATACATAATCACACTGTCTTTTTACTTATCTTGTTAATACAACTCATCTTAAACTTCTAGGTGAAACTATTATTAATGAAGTATATTGTACATTGACATCATGAAGAAATTTCTTTGCTAATGGATATCAATAAGGGGAGATAATTTAAAAAATGTTTGTGTAGAATTTGATTATCAAGTGGAAGGATTGAAAGTTTATTCCAACTTTGTAATATTTTTTTTTTAATTCAATTTTGTTTCAGCTTTAACCAGTTGTGTATACCAGCCTACACTAGCATGGAACAGATGCACAAGATGATGCTGACTGCAATAAATGAAGGCTTTCAGGGTTTTGGTTTTGTTTAGGAATCTTTTATATCTTAAATAGGTTTAAAAAAGTGACAATCAATAGGCAAACAAATTAAGCAAACCAGTGACTTGTTTTTTATCTTTTAAATCTCCAGAATTCCCTTTTTTATACTTTGTTATTTTATTGTTTTTGTAATAAAAGAGCAAAATTGTGTTATATTCTGTGATTTTTTCAGTGTGTTGAACTGATTATGTGTGTTTTAAAAAATCTATGTTTAACAAGTGACCAGTAATATTTTCCCTAGCGATAATATAAACTTTCAACTTTCATGTTTGGGTATTGAATTTATTTTATTTTATGTTTAAATGTTACACTTTAAAAATTAGTAGTACATTTTTTTTTGGGGGGGCGGGGGTGGGTGGAAAAAAAAGATATTGTTTTCTTCAAAATTATTCTTGAACATTTAAAAACGGCTGAGTACATGTATTTTTTGGAGCTTGGAAAATGAGATAATATTTTCTTCCAAATTATTCTTGAACATGCCAAGAAAGGCTTTGACATCATCGAGCAATTAAACTGCTGGGGTATATTTAGAAAGTACCACTTTTTAATACTTTAGTGTAACAGCAAATATGTGTATTAGGAGTGCTGAATAATCAAATTAGATTTTTTTTTTATTAAATCTCATTATTTATGTCAATCGGAACATGGAGCTTTTGGTTGACAATTTTATTGGGTTCATATATAAAATGTGAATATATAGTTTTATAAATGTTATATTGTATGGTTGGTTACATACAAGCACAACTGAAACTGGTACTCAGTGAATACAAGATCAGAATGTATTGTCTGTTTCTATTTTATTTTTCATGTATGTGCAATATGCTTTAATGTGATGAGCTTTTTTTTTGTGTAAATTCTAAATAAGTACTCGTTCTGTATTTATTATTCTAAATGAATGGAACATTAACTGTATGAAGGAATATTTGAGGATTTAATATTGTGTAATAGTAATATTTTACAAATAGGTTTTTTACTGTACACCCCAAAAATATTTTATTTTTACAAAAAATTTATATTATCCAAGATTTTGTTTCACTTATTTATTAAAGCTCTCTTTTTTTGTCTGTCTGAAAAATTAACAACTGAAAGTTTCATAGCTATCTTAATAAATCATGGATTTGTAAACATATAAATTTTCATTATGCATGTAATTCTACAGATTTAATAGTGCTTACATATTTCACAAATCTCCTTTTAAGCTCACCTTGCAGGAAGGTCCATGTGAGCTATTGCCATCACTTGGCGTCTGTTGTAGTCTGTCTGTTAAATTTTTTTTCAAAAATCTTTTCCTCTATAGCTAAGAACAGAATTCAATGAAACTTGTAATAATTGTTCCTTAGGTTGTCCTTCACAAAAGCTGTGTTTTGAATTTTGATCTGTCAAAAAACATGGCCCCTGTTGCTAAAAAAGACCAGAGGGTCATACTATTGTTTTTGGCTTTTAAATCAAAAGTATAAGAGATAGAGTAAATCTGATGCAATCTTCCTTCTTCAGCATCAAAACCTCATCAAAAAGTCTCAATTGGGTTGACATTGTTAGATGACTTCTTGTAGGGATTATGGTCCTTAAAAATCGTTGTTTTTTTTCATATTTTTGGCTTACAGAATGTAAAATATTGCAAATAGAGAAAGGCTCTTACTTGCTTAAACCTTTAGCTTATCAAGCTCTACAAATGTCTCCATTGGTTTAAAGATGTCAGATGATCTTTTATAGGGATTATGGCCCTTAGAAGGTAAAAAGAAGCATTTTTCATGTTAACCCAATAGAATGGAAACTATTGCAGATACAGAAATACTATTGCTCTCTTAACCTTCAGCTCATGAAACACTACTATAATCTCTATTGTGTTGAGGATGTCAGATGACCCTTTATAGCAATTATGGCCCTTTAAAGGTCAAAAATCTAAAAATCTGTCAAAGTCAAAAATGGCGGGATTTCGTTAAACAGGAAGTAGATGAGCGACATACCTGAAATCGTATCACACGTTATGGGACCCCACCCTGATGCTGTATACCAAATATCAAGTGGCTGTGATTAGTAGTTGCTGAGAAAACTGTTACGAAAATTTCTTCCCCGCCCACCCGCCTGACATTCACCATTTTATAACCCGGATTTTTCATTTGTCAACTTTATTCAGATTGCAATAATGTATAATTTAGCTGATTTATCTGTGATATGTAAATTGTTTTAACCAATCAAAGATTTAATTAACAATTATGGTAGCAATATTTATAGAAAGCATATAGATCTATAGGTTTGATGGTTGGTAAACAACTGTGGAGGAATACATGTTATTTTGCCCTGTTTGCATATGATAAAGGAATGTTGGTAAAAATACTCTGCTAAATTTTCATATGTATTTAACTTAACCATAAGACACATGTCTAATGCAAGTAAAATTTGTAGATAAAAAAAAATGACTAGTATGATAACAGATGTCTTAATGTCGCCTAATATCATGCTTCCTCTGTAAAAAATCTCAGTTTTCAGTAAAACTAAATCCATTTAATATGTATATTTTTATGACCAATTGAAAGTTGTTAAAAAATTCCTTGTTGATTTGAAAAATCATTTCATAGCTTATTCACCCATAGTATTGCATACTGAATTCAAAAAATGTCCCTTGTATGTTTATTAGGGCATTTCCAGACATTTTATTGAAGAGGGGGGTCAGACATATTAACGAAAATCTACATGAGAATAACAAATTTTTTAAGGTAAGAGAAGTTTACAAACCCCCTGGAACACAACAAATATCTTATAAATCTTTTTTTGGCCCTAATTTCAGTAAATTTCAAAACATTAATGAATTCTTATTGTCATGCTAGACAAATGTCAGCTTTATCAAATAACAACAAATATTTCATTGTGCTTGTTTCTAAAATAAATTAAATGTTTAAATTTCATGGGAAACCAAATTTTTCTAGACTTTACCCAACAAAAACTCTTAATTATTTATTATATCTCTAAGCTATTAAGTTATATAGAAAGATAAGAAAATGTTATAAAGTTAGTCTTGTGTTACCTTATGTATACAATCATTTTATGTCATAAAAATCTGTCAAAGTCAAAAATGGCCGGATTTCGTTAAACAGGAAGTAGGTGAGCGACAGACCTAAAATCGGTTCCCACGTTATGGGACCCCACCCTGATGCTGTATACCAAATATCAAGTGGCTGCGATTAGTAGTTGCTGAGAAAACTGTTACGAAAATTTTTTCCCCGCCCGCACGCCGCCCGCCCGCCCGCCGCCCGCCCGCCCGACATTCATCATTTTATAACCCGGATTTTTCACTCCGTGAAATCCGGCCAAAAATAGGGGTCAGTATTTTGATATTAAATTTAGAATAGTTTTGAAATCAGACTAAAATTATGGAAATATGAAAGAGCCTATCCTTAAATCATTTATATTAAATAAAATGGGTTATTGTGAATAAACTTATGACCCAGACGGTGACCATTGTTTTACCAGGAAACTATGATGCTATTAACTCGATTGATCCAAGCCCTATCCATCTTCGCATACTTCGGCAGGACAGGGCTTGAACTGGTCCAATAGAAATACGTCACTCGCTGTCCAGTTTAGACAGCCAATCACAATCCTTTTAATGATGTTAATTAATTAGTTGATAAGATTAGTTTGATCTTTTCTAAAACAGATATGACAAAAAGGTGTGAATTATGTGATAATTAATAATAAATTAATGGTAATGAATTTTATCTACACTGGTCCTAAGAAATTTTGGTCAACACAGTATGTTCACCTGACAAATTTTGACGAATTATTATCGTACAAGCATTCAGGCGTTGATATAGCGACTGTAAGGAGCGAATATAACGACAGCATTATTCGGGTTATGATGCAATATGGTAACATGATTAAATGATAAAGATTTTATGTTTTTATATAGTTCCCTATGTAATGATATGTTATCCTTTTGTTAAAAAAGAAGTGATTAGGTTTTATGATTATAATGTATTTACCGGTATTGTGTTTAACAAGCCTCAATAAGTCTTAACAAATACCAAGAATCTATAGCTATTATCATCTTTGTCAGAGGCGGATCCAGAAATTCTGAAAAGAGGGGGCCCACTGACTGGCCTAAGAGGGGGCCCGCTTTGGTCACGCTTCAATGATTTCCTATATATTCAACCAAATTTTTCCGCCAAAAGGGGGGGGGGCCCAGGCCCCCAGGCCCTCCCTGGATCTGCTATGTTTGTTGAAAGAATAATACTCATCTTATATTTTTAGACCAATGCTCATCTTTTGTATATGTTTTTCATGCTATTTATTTTGTTAAAAAATGTGATAAAAATGTTAACTAAATTAAAGATATTCACTTTTTATTATTTATCTTATATCTTTTGTAAAGAAGTCGGTATAAAAACTAACCACACACCTACCTTGTTACACATCCACATAAGCAGCCCGTTCCTGCCATTTACATACATTTGTAGGTCCAAAGCAGTAATTTTCCTGTCTTTTCCATCTTCTTTATTTCTTTGTTCCTACTCAAAGTTTCTCTTTCCCTTTCTTTGATTCCCACATGCTAGACCTAAATAAAGGATGGCTTTGGCAATGGAGCCAAAAATGTCTCTTCATTTGGAATTTGGTACCGGGATGCAGCAAGTGTTCCCTGCATTCATTTATTTTGAATGTATTCTACATAGTTTAAGTGGATTGATCATGTAAATTGTGGGTGTCATTGCTATTTACTTGTTCATTAAAACAGGTCAGAGATTTTTCTAGACCAATATTGCAGACTTTTCTCATGAATTTTGTTGGATAGCCTTTGACTTCTTTTAATGTTAATCTTCAGCTTGCAGAGCAATATAGTAAAACTGACAGGATATTCTGATTTAAAGTTCATTGGAGCCAAAGTGTCATTTGAGCTATTGCCATCACTAGGCATCTGTTAGTGACCATCATTGTTGCACTGTATTTTTTCCTTTAAGATATTCTCCTCCTAAACCTTTGATGGGATTGCCTTAAAACTAAGCATCAATAGGATGTCCTCTTCTAAAATAAAACAAATTGTAACTGTTGATCAAACAAAATGAATGCTGTTGCTAAAAAATGGCTTATAGGTCCAAAAGTATAAGAGATAGAGAAAATCCGAAGCGACCTACTTTAATCATAAAATTGACAATTTTTGCAGGTTCTAAACTTTATCTTGAAAAAACTGTATGTGCTAGATAAAAAGTTAGCAGGGAGAATTGTACAGCTTAATGGGATCTACAAAAATGATTTCAGTGTCACAATTGTGATATCGTAATTTTCCCTTTTACTGATTTCTATCAATTTTACCTGTTTGATTTTTTTTGTGTATAGCTTTGTGTTCTTGATCTTTAAAGTTTTTTCTATCCTAACCAGTGTCTTTAATGTTACTCACTAGGTACATGTAGATCATGTTGCACACTATGTAAGAAGCTTTGGCATAAGAAATCAGGTGAGCGATTCAGGCTCCTGGGAGCCTCTAGTTTCGTGAACCATCAGTCCATTAAAGTTTTCACAGATCTACATTAGGTCAAAGCTTTACAAGCAATCTAGATAAAATCAGATCTTGTACTTTTGTCCACTCCGTTACCGCTTTCGATTGCGCTATGGTACTGGTTTTCACTAGATTGCCTTTCAAGAGTTATGAGTCAGTATATGGGTTTATGTTGTAAAGAGTTTAGGCTTTTGCCTTACTAATTGAAATTTAAAAAAAAGGATAAAGAATAGCTTTTGTTTAAAGTGGTCAGCTCTAAATATGGTCTAAGGTTGTATAATGTTCCAAAAGCTGATTGTTTTCATTCTATCGTCAATTAATTCATGTGAGCGATTCCTGTTCTGGGAGCCTCTTGTTTTTTGCGTTTTGGTCTATAGAATTAAAAAATTAACAGATAGAGAAAAGCTACTGCTTAAACCTTCAGCCAATTAAATAATTCCTAAGTAACTTTTGGGTCTAAGTTGTCAGATGTTGTCAGTTGATCTTTTTCATGTGGTTATGGCTCTTAGAAGAAACCCTATGGCTTTGGGGCATGTGAACGATCCAGGCTTCCTGGAAAACCTCTTGGCATTACACTAATTTAACATTTATGTGCTTCAGAATACTAGGGATTGACTTAAACCTTGTTTATTTTATATTAAATTGGGGAGCAAGTTATTTTTTTATAAATGCCACCAAAGTCTCCAATATTTGAGTGATAAAATTGGTAACATATATAAGTCTCTTGTACTTAGTCATTTTGTGTTTAACTTCGTGTTTGAGGTGTATACTCTTACTTTTACAATAATGGCGTGTATATTTATGAGATAGAATTTCATAAAAATATACATTACTTTTTTCATCTTCAATCAGTAGATAGCTAACCGATTGTCCTCATCAGAACGATTGCCTTTGCCAAGTCATCTAACAAAGAACACCATTGGCTCTGTCTGATTTCTTGTATGTATAGTCTCAATATGTGACTGTTGGGCAATGTATAATAGAAATAGAAGTGTTTGTTTATTAGCTATGTGAAATGAAGATTTTATATATTGTTAGATTTCTTTGCCACACTTGTATGTAACTTTTTGATTACAGTGCCATTGTGTGCTTCAATCCACAGGGGTAGTGTTATCGATATTTGGTAAAGAATTCCGCTTTAACCGGTGCTAGGGGTCGTCTTAAATTTGCAGTTAGGTGTGAGTGTCAGCTCCACGACTTTTGAAAGAAGAAGAAAACAGAAACCTTTTTTTTTACTTCAAAATTAATAATGTGCATGATTTTGTGTCATTCATATAACCTCCATATCCATTCCATTTTAGATTCACTTGATGTTTAAAATCTACATGTCCAATAATCTCTTTTTGTCTCGCCTGCGAAGCAGAGTTGGACATAGGTGTTACTTTACTGGCGGCGGCGGTGTTAACTTTTTGGGTAAGGCTTAAGAGCACCTCCATATCTCAAGACTATAAGTCCTAGGTTGATGAAACTTGGTATGCATATGCCCCAGTAGTAGGTTAGCACAGTTGCATCCCCATCTTTTGACCTTGACCTTGATTTTCGGTTGAGTGACTGACAATTTTCAATACATATACATGTAAAAGCAATGTGAAGGTTTAACAAATCCCTTCATATCTCCTAGGTTGATGAAACTTGGTATGTGTATGCCCTAGTAATAGCTTAGCACAATTCTGTCCCCATCTTTAGACCTTGACCTTGATTTTCTGGTTGAGTGACTTTAATAATTCTTATTACATTTATTATTAATGTTTAAGTTCTATAAACACATTTCGATCTCAGAAACTGAAAATTCTTATAAATTCAAAATATAGTAGAAGTAAGAAAGAATTATTGTTTCTGATGGTGCCGGCAGGCGAGACATACTTTAGTATTAACTCTTGCTTTCGTAGATGATTACGAGTCATTTATCCTATTTTTGTCAGAAATTGTACCAATTTTTATCTTGACTGATGAGCAAGTGATTTCACTAACCTCAGCATTAACAATTGTCTTCGTTCGTTTGTTGGTTTTTGTTGGTTTTTTTTTAAGAAAGAGGGACACCAACTAAAAGACCTGCTTATGCCCATGTATAAGGCTAGCATGGCTATATTCTCATCATTTAACCTACGCATTGAATTTTTGGTTGTGCGACTTTGAGTATAACTTTTATTAGATATCTTATAAATTATTTTATATAAGATATCTCATAATCTTTATAAGATATCTAATCTAATAAACTTTATGAGATATCTTATATGTTTTATAAGATATCTTATATGTTTTATGAGATATCTTATATGTTTTATAAGATATCTCATATGTTTTATAAGATATCTTATAAACTCCCATTTATATGAGATATCTTATATATTTAATAAGATATCTTATATATTTAATAAGATATCTTATATATTTAATAAGATATCTTATATATTTAATAAGATATCTTATAAAGTATATGAGATATTTTATAAACTTTATAAGATATCTTATATTTTTATAAGGCCTCTTTAAAGATATCTCATAAAATTTATAAGATATTTCATATACTTTATAAGATTTCTCATAAAGTTTATAAGATATCTGATAAACTTTATAAGATATCTTATAAACGTTATAAGATATCTTATAAAAAATAATTTATAAGATATCTCATACACTTTATAAGATATCATATAAACATTATGAGATATCTTATAAACTTTATCAGACATCTTATAAACATTGTGTTTAGTAGATATCTCATTTTCTTTTAAAGATATCTTATATAGTAAATAAGATATCTTATAAAATTTATAAGATATCTCATAAAGTTTATAAGATATCTTATAAAATATATGCGATATCTTATAAATTATTTTTTATAAGATATCTCATCAAGTTTATAAGATATCTTATAAAGTTTATAAGATATCTTATAAACTTTATGAGATATCTTATAAAGTATATGAGATATCTTATAAAGTTTATGAGATATCTATAAAGAGGAATAAATGTAAAAACGGCTTGCCATATTTGAGACCCTTAAAGCAAGATTAGTACCCGAGTTGATATTTGTTAGGCACCCATTTCTCAAGATCTATATACTCTAGATGAAAGAACTATGGCATTCAAAAGCCATATCTGTATCCCTAGCTACTTGATTTAAACCTTGATTTCATTGTTAATTTCATCTCGAATTCATAGTATTATTAAAGTTAAAAAAAAAAACTCGTTCATTTGTTGTTGCAGAACTTCGCGATTTCCGGCGATGTCGTCGCTCAATGAAGTACATATGTCGTAGATTTTTTACAATGTCTTCCGTTACCTGCAAGCACGCTCTGATGGGAATTCGTAGCACTAGTTTCTTTCTGCCAGTTGCGTGTCCCTGATTACGATAGTTGGGTCACATCAAAGGCAACTGTCTATTGTTGATTTGCCGTTGATTTATGTAGGTTTATTTTGATCTTGTATTTGATTTCATGTTACGGATTCTATGAAGTCTGCTTCATATTTGGATCTACATCTCGAAATAGACTCTCAGGTCTCTCGAATAGACTCTCGAAAACGCAGGTACAAGTATTTGGTAGTCGGTTATAAAAAGACTTACTTTGTCATCCAAGAGTCTAGCAAGAAAAACAAATTTACAGAAGATCAAATAATAGAAATGCTCAACTTTCTAATCGACAACATATTTGTTCAGTTTGGTGGACGTGTTTTTCAGCAAACAATAGGTATCCCAATGGGCACAAATTGTGCACCATTGCTTGCCGATTTGTTTTTTCATTCATATGAAGCGGACTTCTTACAATCACTTCTAGACAAAAAGGACCGCAAACTTGCTTTATCCTTCAATCTCACATTTCGTTATATTGATGATGTCCTTTCACTAAACAATCCTCGATTTGGTGACTATTTACATCTCATATATCCGAAGGAACTTGAGATAAAGGACACTACAGATTCTAGGAGGTCCGCTTCATATCTGGATATATTTCTCGAAATTGACACACAAGGAAGGCTTTGTACAAAGCTCTATGACAAACGTGATGACTTCAACTTTCCAATAGTTAACTTTCCCTTTCTGTGTAGCAACATTCCGTCCGCTCCAGCATATGGAGTTTACGTATCACAATTGATTCGCTATTCCAGAGCATGTGGGGAGTACAACGACTTCCTTGATAGAGCCACACGGCTGACAAGCAAATTGTTTACACAGGGGTACGTTGCTCCCAGGTTGTTGTCATCACTCAAGAAATTTTACGGACGACATCATGTGCTCGTATACAAATACGGGATTTCTATCTCTCAGATGAGCACAGATGTTGGTTTGACATAGAGTTTTGTAATGTCATCCTTTCCGGATTTGACCAACACTTAATCGATCTTTGGCAACGTGACGGGTGTGCTATAGCAAGCAGGAACTGCTTACTCTTCCGGAGCACCTGAGTTCACTCTCGTTTCGACTTGAGTTCGCGTTGCTGAATGCGGTTTTGTTGTTATGTGTGTGTGTGTTTTATGTTGTTATGTGGTTTGTTTTGTTGTGATGATTTTTTGTCTGCCGGTTTTGTCTTTGTCTTTACGGTTTTATGATACTGATTACCCCTTTGGTACACCTTTGCTTCTCTCAAGATGACTTCTTTCAACAAAGCCCTATGTGACGACTTTCCAATCTTTTCCCTTCTTGTGTAGCAACATTTCATCCGCTCCAGCTTATCGAGATAACGTATCACAATTGATTTGTTATTCCAGAGCTTGAGGGACTTGCATTGGCAGAGCATCATGCCTGACACAAAAATTGCTACACAAGGTTATGTTGCTCCTCGGTTGCTTTCTTAACTCAAGAAATTTTACGGAAGACATCATGCGCTCAAAGACAAATATCTATCATATGAGTGCTGATGTTGGTTTGTCATAGGGCTTTGTTTTGTCTTCCTTTACCGGATTTGACACACTGAATTGACAACTGACAGCACGACAGTGTGCTATAGCAAGCAAGAGCTGCTTACTCTTCCGAAGCTCTTGAGTTCACTTTCGTTACGACAAGAGTTCGCGTTGTTGAATTCTGTTCTTTTTCATGTTTTGTGTTTTTTTGTGCTGTTCTCGTTCATGTTTACTGGTTTTGTCGTTGCCCTTTCGGTCTTTTGATTTTCGACTGTCCCACTGGTGTTTCTTTGTTTCTTTCTAATACTCTTTTGTTATTTCTGTGCTGTCTTGGTGTGTAATTTGTTTGTTAAAGTATCATGTTTGTACATAGCAAAATTTATCAACATCAAATATGCACAAGCAACACAATCTAGAAAAATTCAATTTAATAAATGATAAACTATGTCCGATTGATAAAGAGAAAATTGTTTAAAAGACTAATGTGTTATGCTTGTAGCTTTAGGCGTCCGTTTGAAAGATGAGCGTCTGCTTCGCACTGGTCTTGGCGGTAACATCACTGATGTATCGAGATCATTATCACGGGAAATGACGTAATGCCGAACATGGTGGTGATCGCCGGTATGCGTGTCCGTTTTGCCGTCACATTGTTTCGTCCGAACGTATACTGTGCCTCCAGGCCTAGGAACTTTTAATTCGAATTCATTATCATCCTGCAAAAGAAACGCAAAATTTCTTTAATGGTGTTAAGCAAATCCATTTGCAGATCGAGAAAAAGTAGAGAGTAGGCCACCAATTTCAGAGGAACTTAAACCCTGGTCCTGCTCTGATGATTCCCTACATGTTAAATCCAAAACTTTTGCTAATGGCTGATCAGAGCTACTAGTAGTGGGGGCTTGGTTAATAATACGTGACGATAAAAAAAGATATTGACTGGTCCTTTTGATGCTTGTTGTGGTGTCTTAACTCGATCATTAAGTCCTCTTTTAAAAAGGGTACACAATAACGGGTGGAATGTACCCGGAGGCAGACGATCGACCCATGGAAGACTGTGGTGTATAAGTATAGTCTGGATTATTCAGTACCCATTCGTTTACCCTCTCCCAAAGATTTGGGAATCGATCAACCAATCAAAATAAAATCAACTAGAAAATGTGTCTATGAGCCACAGGATGACCCTCCCGTTCTTGAAATATGATTGACCCCCAATGTATATTACCTGGGATAATGACCGTTACCAAGATATTAATCAAAAGTGTTCCTGCGTAAAATATAGGTCGCAGTTACCTAATTTATTGTAGGTGGTGCCTTGTTACCAAGATTCGTCTAGTAGTATCCAAGTTATGGACCTTAACCACGAACTTAACCAAAGTCGTCCATGCATAAAATATAGGTCACAGTGACCCAATTACTAGTGTGTGGTGTAGCCCTACCAAAGACTCATCTATTGGTGAAATATCATTGCCCCCACCCCCCAACATCTAGTATCGAGTAATGAACTTTAACCAAGAACTTAACCTAAGTGTTACGGACGGACGTACGGAAAGACGGACAAGGGTAAAACTATATGGCTAATCCACATACGAATTCGGGCCATAAAATAGTATGTACATATTTCTCCAGTATTTGTTAAAATGAGATCAACCATAATAGCTTTTTCTAAACGTGTCAATATTATTTCAGTGAGGAAACATGCTCATGGTGATTTCAAATAACTTTTCTTTTTGGTCTTAAAACCTTGAGCTTGAAACCCATATAACCATTTTATTGTTATACTAATTAATTCAATTTACATTTTATTGAATATAACTTCATGCTTGTTTAGAAAATCTATTTCCTTCTTCGAATCAGATTCAGAATTAGAAATATCCAATATTTCAAGAACCCTGGGAATGCTTTATTCATCAAACAGCTATAAACTCTATGAGGCTGATTTAATTAAAACGTTAATTGCCCTTTCTTCACTTTTATGGAAATGCAGCTTTCGAATCGCTTGCGAACATTGAGAACTTAAAAAAAAACAACCTTTCAGTTCTTTACATATATGGTATAATGAATTATGTCTAAACCTTTTTTGTAATTGAGAATTGGTTAAACAAACATTTGTGCACGGTTACATTATAAAATAAATAACAGAACAAAATCAAGACACATTTTGAGAAGCAACCTCAGCAGCATTGAAATTAATTACCGATGAATCCTTAGCAGATCTTAAATAAATATAGCCAAGATAATCATATCATGTTTAGAATATATGTTTCCAAATGCGTACTAGCTAGTATATTGTTTGGAAGCAGTACCAGTGTAGTTAACTCACCTCTCTTTCATCTTTGATATAGAATCTCCTTAGCTCCGCTAACATCGGTGGACCTCTTATATTTGTACTAAAATGAGAACAGAAATCTTTCAGTTTCGATTCCAGAGATTTCAGATTGGTGTCGCTAGTTTCATAGTCAAAGAAATCATCATTAGCTAAGCCGTCCAACGTCGATTCAGCGCCGTGGTCTGTCTGTCGCATATAATTCCGAAGTTCCTCTTTCGCTGTGAGAGAACATATAACATTTGTTCTGGCTTCTGTCTTTTCTTGATGTATTTGGTCCATTTGTTCGAAAATTTGCGGCGAATCAAATGGCTTAGAAACATTGGTGATGTGATCACCGTCGACTTCCGTTATAAAGAAACCGGCGGTTCTTTCAGTGGCAGTTTTTGGTCTTGACGCCATCTTGTCCCTTTGCCTTTCCCGTTCTTTTATGCCTAATGCGGTCCCCGGTCTTTGAACAAATGATCTTACAAGAGATGTATGACTGCTAACGGGAATATTCAACAATTCATTCTCTGCGTCCACTCGCTTTAATTGTTTTAAACTTCTTGGTATAGTTCTCCTATTTCGAGTTGGTTGTAAGCGTTCATATAATTTCTTGTCTTGTTCCGTTTGAGAGTGCCTTGCTTTTCTCGCTGACATTTTTCTATAATACAGAGAATCGGGAACAAATGGTTCGATGAGTGGTCCTTTACCCTGTAGGAACAATTCTATTAAGTTTTCCATGATCTTTGACTTGTCCGTGGCAATTGGTTTCCGCTTATAACCAGATTCTGGTTTCCTTGGTAATTTCTCTTTAAGTTTTTTAAATGCACATTTTAGAAACGGTATTTTTTCGCCATTGTAAGTATTTAATCTATAATGAACTTTTTGAGCTGCGGTTTGGCACATTTTTGTAAAAGTATGCTGGTTCTTTTTGGCTACTAGTCTATCAAAGTTTTTTGTATCTAGCACCATGGCAACTGTATTTGCAGTACAAGTTACTGTACTGAAATTAGTCTCTAATTCAAGCACCATTTCCAGGTCACCTAAAACAAGTAAACATTCTTGAATTTAGATAAATATTGAAACAAAATCAAATTTTCATGATATAATTTTCTTAACCAGGCTAATTTAATGGAATGAGAGACATTAATTACCCAATAAAATTCAATTAATGCTTTCAACAAACGTTAAACATGTGACACAAATTTTTGTCAAGACTATCGTATCTGACTTATTTTACATGGTTTTATTTCATTTCAAATTATTAACGTATGATACACATGATATTTCATTGAGGAAATACAGAAATACAGAAAACTTAAACTGTCAAATCGAGCAATTTCAACATTTTATATATTTCTGCATCAATGGTCATCTATTCATTTATTCACATTCATACCATTTTCCCACTTTTATATTCTTCCTCACCACCCTGTTAGACTGACCTATGAGATCATTTTCTTCTATGGAACACAATTCTATTTTACTCTGGCTCCTATGTCGTTCTGCTGCAGCATACCCCTCCTTTCTCCGGATCTTAATCTGCTCCTGTGTAAGGTCTCTGTCTTTCCGCTGACTTACTTTGTTGTAGTTCTCTCTGAATTAAACATGAAGTAAACCTTTTTACATACGAGATTTCAAATAAAACAAGAGCATGGTTCAAGGTCCACTGCCTGGCAAAAACTTGTGACCTTGAACTTTTACTTGTAAACCCAAAACTCAATAGGCTTCTTACTTATCTGATATATGTAAGTTTCATAAAATTCTACCCAGGCGTTCTAAAGCGATGCTTCCGGAAACCAATTTGGACGGAATGACGGACGGATGGACAGACAGACAGACAGCCTGAGCTAAATTCTCTACTTCCACGCATGCTTTTGCAAAGAGATGGGAGCTAAAAAGGTTTAACTAAGGGAAATCCCTTTCCTCATAATACATTTGTTTAAAATGCCACACACATAATACGCACGATACAGTCATGTCACTGTCAAAGCTCATGATTACACTTACTTCAGATCTGCATGGAATTTGGAGTTACTTAGATTAGTTCCAAACAGAGCGGGTGGAATTTATGAATTTTTGAAAACTAACTGAAGCAAACAAAAGTCTTATTTACGAAAAAAAAATAATAAATACTTTTATTTCTTAACGTTTATAATTTCACCTGCCAATCTCCGCCGCTATAGGGTTGATGTCTAGCTTCATCAGTTGTGGATACTGCTGCTGGTGAAGTACTGGCTGTACCGTAGATTTAGCCTGCCCACTAAAACAGACAAACAAAAATGGATATATAACTTATTAGAAAAGTTTTTCTTAAGGAATATTTTGACGATACCCTCTTACAGGAATGTGAGCAACAAGGATACCATATTTTAAAGGCAAAAGTATTGTAAATTTTTGATATTTAACCCAACTTTACATGCACTTTAATATAACAAAGATACATGCTACTCACCTCAGTATAAAGATAAGTCCGCTAACAGGTTCTCCTTGTCTGGCTATGACGGTACCAAACGGGAACGTCTCCTTCCTAATACTGAGCTCTAACAAACGTTTAAACCTGGGTGTCCACGATCGAAATAAGGAACAGTTGTAAATGAAGTTCTCCCTTTCCCTATACTCTTCCTCCTGTTTAGCCTAAAAATATTATTTCTATTTATTAGTCTTTTTTTCTGTAAGAGTATTATATCTGACAAAAAGATGAGACGCGTCAATAAACCTGATAATATGCCCTCGCCATAAACAATTCCAATATAAATCTTCACAAGCCCCAAATCACGTGACATTACTCTATCGTACCAGCCCTTGCCATTGTATTTGTAATTGTTTGTACTTATCTTGGAAATGTCATTCATTTGCATTCGTTCTATTGCTTCCGTCATCTATTAATGGCCTTTGGTTCATGGTAATGGTTCAGTTTGTTATCAAGTATAAAACTGGGATGTGGAATAATGTACGTACTACCACATCCATAAATCAAATGTTTAGAGTTTCAACCGAGCTTTCAACAAAAAACAGCTACGCCCAGCTAGTGGTCACTACTTTTCGTCCTATAGTATTTGTCACAGATACAGCATATCGCCAATGATTTTAAGACCAAAAATAATCAACAAGAGCAACCTGGCAAAACTTGTGACTTTGACCTTGGAACTAATGACTGACCGAAAATCAAATGTACTTTTTCCTAAACTCAAAAACTTTAATGTACTTCGAAAAATAATTTCAGCTTAAAATTTTTAAGTTAAAAAAAAAAATTATGACCCTAAACTTTAATCTTTTAATCCAAAGATCAATAAGCTTTTTTCCTGCCTCAAAAGTTTTCATGACATTTGTGTGTAAGTTTCTTGAAATTCCATCAACAAATGAAATGTGGACGGGCGAAAGGTCGAATTATATACTCTTCCATTTTCGCAATAAGAGGGGGGGGGCAAATAAATGAGTTTTCACAAAAGATCACAACTAAAACAGGTATATATAAAAGTGTCTGTATAAAACTATATGTAATCATCTGTGAACACAACCTTCCTCCTAATGATGATATGTCAAAATCTACCCATATTTTAATACAATTTCTATATTGAATTGTATACATCAGATCGATGCATCAGGACATCTCAAGTTAACATGTGAAAAAGCTTGCTGTTATAATTATGTGTTTTAGTACCGGGTTCAAATACCTTTTTGCTATATTGCTCTTTTCGTTTTATTTCTTCTGAAATTGATATTTATGCATAACTCGAATTCAAATTATATGTAATTTAAATATATAAATTATTGAAATAGAAAAGTCAAATAATAGATAATAGATATTGCACCATTTAGATAGAAGGGAATGCATTTTATTGTGATTGTATACCCTTTAAATAAAGTAGGTGACAACGTGGAAAAAGCAAACAACGGTTACATAAGAAAGCAATTGTAATTATTTAGACTTGTGAAACCCGGGTAACAAATCTTCCCATCGCGATTCCCATTGTCCTTTGAAACGCAAATGAATCAGTTACGGTAGTCCACTTGTAAAATGTTCACGAACTTTTTTTCAAAATGAAATTTATTTAACATTTATCAAAATAAAATTCAATTTAAACTTTGTCAAGGGTTGTGTCAGATTTCATGTTTCTTCTCTTTTTAAGATCACAAGATAAATACTTATATTGATAGAAGACAGATTTAAACTTGCACCTGAAGATTTCATTATGTGCATACAATTATAAAATGTTTGTGATATTAGGTTTTCGGGTGTGCAACATACCTTCATAGATCGGTTAAAGAGCTCCCGACTGACCACCAGTAAGTCCGTGTCCTCGTCCGCGATGACCGTGGCATTTCGTACCGAATCTTCGCTCATCAGTGCTACTTCACCAAAACTTTTCCCCGCCTCTGAAATAGTGATATTAACATTTAATCGACGAAATCCGAGCTCAGTTTGGTATAGCAACAGTCCCAGACATCTGCCGAAGCTTATATTGTATCATTAAATTACCCTGAACGGCTTACTGGGTTGATAAATCTAATATTTTGATTGAAATTCCTACATGTGGATATCTAATAACGGAACATCAATTCACTCAGTCTATCTTATTATTCCAAAAACGTTATCAAGCCCATTGATACCCTACTATTTAAGTTAACTTGTTTATAAATCCGAAAAATTTATAATTGAGTTTGTGGTGTATATCAAATATTGTATGCTCGTTTTTTAAAGTCAGTTGAAATGAAATTTACAGTAAAAACGATCTGTGAATTTCAATTTCTGCTATAATCTATTGAAATACTTGTATAGATTGAAAATGAATTATGTCACAATTGGTACTTTGATCGTATACTAAATGAAACTTTTTTTAATGTTTACTGAACATTTAAAAATCTATTAACAATGTGTTTATGGTCTATTAAAAGTTTAATGTATGATGTACATTTGAAAGTCCATTCAATTAAAAGTATTAATTGTCATTAATGGGACTATTTATTTTCAGAATGTAAAAATGATACTGTTTCTAAGGGAAATAAAACATTTATACATTTTACCAGTATATTTGTGACTATATAAACAAGTCCGTATACGGGATTTTTTTAAAATAAAAGTTGGTTTTAAAAGCTGGATGCATAGATTATTCATTTATTCAAAATTCTAACTTAAATCGTGCCTGATATAACCTTGTTCAGTAGAAATCAGAAACTTCAAACTGGCAGCTATAACAAGAAAAACGCGACTGAACTGTTTGTTCATTTTGAAGCATCATATAATATTGCAAATACGGATCCAAACACACAAATTTAAGACAAATAATATAGACTGACATGTGACGTTTAAAGCTTGATCTTTCCACCAAAGATTCCCAAAACCAGTTTACTAGGCTTTGTACCCAATATCAAAGCGTTATGACTGAGATAAACGGTTTCTAAGAAAATAGACATGAAATGAGTTGGGATTGATAATTCGATTGAATTGTTAACTTGACAGGAAAAAATACAAGTTGTCATGGATGTAATATTCATAATATTACTATTATAACTTTTAAATAGGAAGAATGTGTGTGATGGTCTTTATGCTTAGTCCTTAAGTCGATTACTTCATAATGAATATGACCAAAACTTTGAAGGTACAATGATTTTTGTTGCTGAGACTAACGAGCGAAAATTAAAACAGATTATACTCCTCCTGCTTCGAATATGCGAGTATATCTAACCCGTTATAGAAACAAGCATCTTGCCGTAATGGAAGATTAATGACCCCCCCCCCACTTTAAAAAAAAAATCTTGATCCGCCCTCAAGACGCCTTGAACTTATTTAGCAAGCTCTGTACAAGATATCAAATCGCTAGGACTATGACTATTCAGTGGTTGCCATGAAATGTACTGCAAACAGAATAAGTTTTCGATAAACATCGTTAAACAGGAAGTAAATGTGCGACTGTCCAAAAATCGCTGACATAGGACCTTATTGCTTTAAAGTTGTCAAGGAGTTGTTGACGAAGTATCTGACACTTTAATTTATAGAAACACATAAAAAAGATTTTCATAAGCTCACTATCAAAACTTTTAAATAAGAAGAGGGCACGCGATGGTCTACCAACTTTACTATAAACTCAATTTAAGTACTAGATTTTTGTTGCTGAGAATAATTTATCATATCAAAATAAATAAGCGGGAGATAAAACAGTTATACTCCCCTTTTGACACAGAGGTAAAATATAAAAATGCACGAAATTTCATTTCTAAAAGGTATAAAAACTCTTTCTTACCGTAATGTAAGATAAATTTTCCGAATTTTTTCCTTTCAAATTTCTTTTTCTTTCCGTGATCAAGTTCAATGTCCTCTTCTAATGTATTGCTATCTTCATTAACTTGGTCACCAGCCGTCGTATTATTATCGTCATCCGACTTCGTTGTGTCGATGAAAACTGAAGTCTTCCCCGTAAGCATAATAAAAAACCTACAAAAGCACAATTATAAGGTGTCAAACTCTTCAAAAGAGTCTTAAATTGTTTAGGTATCGAAACAACGTACAAGCACCCTTATTTTGTTTTGATTAAATTTGGTCTGTCATGGATTGAAATTTATGGTTAGAAATATAACTATATGGTTCCTATATATGAATGAAAATATTGTGAAAATAGAAATTTCAATTAAGACCTATATTTAAATGACGGTCATGATTGCATGGTTTATTGTGTCTTGGGAAAACTTAAATCATACTCTATAAAATATAAGTGTTAATTTTTTTCAATTAAAGTCTACCCCACCCAATACATTGAATTTCCGTATATCAACCTTGCAAAAGAGCAGATTAGTAGTTTGAATAAAAGTAATGCACTTTTCTTGATTGTATTGCAATTCAAATTTAATCATAAGTATTTTTGTTGTTATTTTGGTGGAAAACAAACGACATACAGACAAATAAAACTGTACGTTTCCCAATATTGAGCGGGGGCATGAATTAACATTTAATACAAAAACGAAATATAGTGGGAAAATGTACCTGTCCCCCTTGTCGCCTTGTCGGATAATAACATGATCTCGGAAGGCCTTGAGATAGTCACAATTCCGAATGACATCGGTCAGGACAGCTGAAAAAGAAACAAATGAATAAATTAAAAGATGATTCATGAAAAATATTATTACATTTTTTTTTGCAGACAACATTATATTCCAATTAAATATAATGTTTTCTTAATGTGTATGTCCCAAAGAAACTGGTATTGACCCCAAAACTCAATTCGACCAATGCATCTTCTTTGCCCGGATTTTGGAGGGGTAGGGGGCAACACTCTACTGATGAAATCGAATGGAAAGACTCGTGGCTTTTTATTTACAAATTCAAACCATTGTGTAATTTTGAACCTTTAATTGAGGAAATATCGATATGGATCGAACAGAAGAAAATAAACCAATATGGCTACTTAAAAATATTTTATGGTGCTTTAAACATTTAAAATGACCATTCTAACACTTTGATACAAAACAGATTTTCATAAATAAATTTAATTGCTTGGGGTATGTTTTTCTTTTCCTTTAATTACTAGTAGTTTTCACTTTGCCAATCTGTTCGTCTCTCTGTCTCTCTGTCTGTCTGCCCAGTTCCATCTATCCGTCATACCACAACTTCAGAATTTGATAATAAGAATTTCATGAAAATCCGTCGAAACTTAGATTTGTCACGACAAGGCACTTCCTAAACTTAATCAGTATTTTAGTATCAACGATTATCTCTTTGGAATATATGAGGTGGAGAAAGCATAATTGAGAAGTAAATCTTATATGGTCACTTAACAGTAGTTGGCGTGATAGCTGATAAACATTGAGTAACAAAAAAATTATACTAATGAAAAAAAGAAACTGTGCATCACTTTGAAAAATCACAAATTCAAAATTTTATTTAGTATTTGATACATTTTATCACAAAAGTATTGCAAAATCATTTTTCTCAAGATCTAAACCAAAAAATTTCATTTCTAGACCCCAAAAAGATTGCAGTTTGAAATCAGGTAGTGTCAATTTGAAATTCACAAAATCACACTTTCGAAACAAATTTTGAAATTAAGTTTTCTTAGCTGATTTTCACCAAAAACGTTACTCCTTTTAGTGGTTGCAAGTTAACAGGTTAAGTTTTGAGTGAAAATCTTGATTTTTCATTTTTGGGTTAAAAAAGTGGTTTTTTGAATCTCAGAAACTGGAATTAATTTTTTTTTCGGATTTTTACCCAAAAATGATCTGCATTTCACTCGACATTCAGTGAAAATTTCAACTCGATAACTGTATTTTTTACGATTTTCTGATTAAGAGAAATATGGGTACAATTGATTTCCAATAGACATGAATAGTCTTTTTCCATGAGTACATCTTTATATTAAAAATTCTGAAGACTTTCCAAGGTTTGAGAATCCAAAAATAATATTCTTTGCTGCATTAAAAATGCATTGCAAGAGATTGTGTGTGTGTGTGTGTGTGTTTGTAACTACGTTTGACAATTTTAATGTCTCGTCATACAGGAATTACCCGACTGTAAATCCCCAGCAAAAAAAAAAACTTGTTTTGGAAGTAAAAATTCCTTTCTGTTATTTGTTGTCTTGCTTATGTTAATTGCTTTATATATCGACATTTCTCTTATAACAGCGAACACTACGGACCACTATGTTGGAAGCTTTTTGCTGATTTCCATTGCAGTTTGAACAAGTGTTATGTCATATATATTTATTCCACATCTCAATATCGCCTGTATATATATAAACTTTATTATTATTATTTACTACCTATTATAAATAAATATGTAGCGATACTTCAATTAGGTCGTTTGTTTCCGTCGTTTCTATATTTACAAAAGCTCTTTGCAATGTACATACTTTCACTTTTCACTCGGGGGCTATATTCGGATTCTCAATCTTCGGATTTACATCAAGACAATATGGCCGCGACCAGTAGATTATGTGTTCCGCTTCGGATTTTATTTTAGTCAGTGTAGCATATCTTGCGTAGCTTTAGCGTAATGGATATTTGATTTTGGATTGCGAAAATTTACTTTTAAAGGACAAAAATACTATTCGGACACCAAAAAAAGGTTAAATCCTGCAAAAAAGTTGTACACAGCATCTTCGTTTTTCATGCTTTTATGTGGCGGTGTTTTAAAGCAACTAGATCATGTAGCGTACATGGCGTACTCACTTTATCAGGTTGTTCACATGTTTGAGTGTACTTTCTTATAAATTTTTGACTGCAAAATGTTAATTCTTTGAATAAAGTTTATTATCACAGACAGAAATAATGCTTATGCAAACTAGGTCAATCAGACACACACAATTCAAGCATTTTATTGATTTTTGGAAAATGACAAAATAGCCACATTGGGTCATTCGTCTGTCTTGATCTAGGTCATTTTAATATGTCTATTTCTCTCAAAGCTATTGCGGGATCCGGAAAAATAAACTTATTTGTCACAAGTTATTGGTTGTTCGAAAATGTTATCATTGCTTGATAATTTTGTCGATTTACCACACAGAGACCAATGTCGCCACATCAGAAAATAATTTTAACTGTGCGGAACCACAGGGGCTTGGAATATAGAGTAGGGGGCATTTTTTTAAAGTCAATATAAATGACCAGAATCCAAGCCCCTGTGTGCGGAACATGGATTGCAACGTTCGTGCATAAGTTTGCTTTAGTCTCATAAAGGGAGGGACAATCTTTGAATAGGTGACAATATAAAATATTTGAGCAATGGCGGATCCGGGGGGGGGTGTTCCGAGGTTGGAATTTTCCTCCTTTCCGACAAAAATTTCGCAAGTAACGTGTAGGTTTTCTGCAAAATTTGTTTGGAACCACCCCCTTTACGTCCTTGGTCCACAACGGAATTTATGTGGACCAACCCCTTTCAAAAATTTCTGGGTCTGGCCCTGTTTGAGTTATAATATAATTTATTGCTATTAGACGTAAAAATTTTAAAGGCATACATGTACTTTGCAAATTTTCATAAAGAGATCTACAATTGGGTTTAAACTTATTTCATATAATATTATATACTTCAAAATCATAGGCTGATAACCATTAAAGTAGACGATAAATAGATGTGGAATAATTGTACGCCACACAACCAACATAAAGAAACGGGAATTTTAAAAATCACAATGGAAAACAGCCAACAGTCTTCAGCATGACCATAAGTCGCTGCTTGCCGTCTTGCATTGGCCCAAGACTAAAAATATAAAAGAGGATGAGTCCAGTTTCAATTTTGGTCACACTTAGAAAAAAGTCAAAATAATAATGTACGATTTTTTTTACATCTCCGCATGCTTAGAATGCAACTAAATGTTGAAAATAATAATATTATAAAACAAAATTTGTAAAAAATTCTAGGCGCAAAATATATGTTTGATTTTCTTCTTCGGTATTCCCAGAATCCCGTTGGTAACTTTTGTTTTCAGAATAATTTGAAGATTGAAACCTTTTTAAACTGTAACATTAAGCTGATTTAAAAGTATATATGAACAACAGACTGTGACATCTTTGATCCAATGTAGACTTTTGTAGAGCTCGATGAGCTGAAGATTTAAACAAGCAACAGCTTTTCTCTATCTGCAATAGTTTCCTATTTCCTCCACTAACATAACCAAACTTTGATGCAGTTATTTCAAACTAAATAGGAGATAGTACAATGCATGCTTATACGGGATCTAAAAACAAATAATGTTTAGGATAAACACTTACATGACTAAGATTCATCAACATGTTTATCTTAAAATGGCTTAATTTTAGATCGATTTTATAGTATGTGTACAGCAAAGGCTACCTATAGAATTCAACAATAAACCTTAGCAGGACCTAGAAATAATAAAGTCTTTTTTATGTTACTAAAGCAGACCTTTGCTTTTTGTGTCCATAGCGGCTTGCTAGGCAATATGCATTAGAGTCCACACTTGTTGCATAATAAAAAACCCAAGAGGTTAAGCAAATACAAACATACAAAAACAAGGGACATATAACTGTACATACAACTGGATACACCCAAAGATAATATAGTATTTACAAATATGTATGAATTTGACCAATCAATTTATACCTAAATTACAGGATGATACTTTTCTTACTGACGGACAGACAATATAACTCCAGTACACAACCCGGAGAAAGATATAGACGTAAAAACATATTTTAAAATGACTTTTAAGTTAAGATTCTTCGATCGACTTCTGCTTAGACAAACATTCGACATGTGCCAGCAGACATAGGATGTCTGCAATTAAAGTTTCCTTATAGAGATTGTACATGTATATTTTGAAATGTCCTATGTTAGTCCTTCTTGTATATAGACTTATAAGCGTTAATTGGAAGCGGATAACCGTTTAAGATCAATGTCAAACATCTTATACCTGATCGGTCTTTAAACATGCTCTGAAAAGTTTCTCGCACAAATATTTGAAGGATCAAATAATAAAGTTTACCGGGTGGAATCGATCGAGTTATAAGAAGTACAAATATTTATTGTAGAAAACTACTTTAAGAATAAAATCTTGACATATTCCCATTATCATAATTCGAAATATTATTCTTGTACAACCAGATTTGTTATACCTTACAGTTGAATTATATGGAAGTCTGAAATAACATCTCAACACTTGGAGATCTATCGGTATGGATTTGCTCCTATTGAAATTATTTTCCTCTAGCTCCAGTTTTACACCTTAGTATTCATAGTGCTATTTTGATTAAGGGAAATGGTTCTTCCTTATTTTCATTTTTATTTAAAAGCATCAATAAAGTACGCCAATGAAAATTTAAACTTAAATTTAATTCACATAATCAAAGTTTGGTATAAACAGAGGTCTTCTTCAAGACCCCGTGCCCCAAGTTTAATAAACGGCATTTTGAAGTTAATCCCTTTACTGTTTACATTATCAAAATTCGTGTTATATACAAAACCATGCAAATATTAGGTAAGTACTCTGTCACTTGCTTAAATAGCACAAGAAGTCCAACTTCATTTAGAGTTGTTTTCATTTTTGTTTCCTCGATGGGAAAATCGAAGGTGAAGAGTGACAAAAAGACTCAATTGCAGTTAGGAATGTAACTTTTAAGAAGCAAAAACATACAGCTATGTCTGTTTCTTGACTTAAAAGGTGCTAAATATTTACAAATTTGTAAGGATGGTCAGAAAAAATAGGTACGACAGTCAGCTAGCTTGCAATTGGAGTTTCAAAGCAGAGAGGGATTTGGGGATAAGAAACTTCCTTCCTTCAGAAATCGGATATTCTTTATGAAGATTTATGGAACTCCTCTCTGTGGACTGTGGATAGCACTCCCCACCCCACCCCCTTTCGACTGGATCCTCCCCTGGCTTTGAAAGCCGTATACTTTTTTGTCTTACATGTAATATGCCAGTTGATTTGACCTGTTGTTAACTTAGAGTATTTATATTTTTCTTAAGATAAATTCATAACGATCTTCATCATAGCGGGATATCGTGATTATAGTCCCTAATGTTATTGAAACTTGGACTTTATGTCGAATCAATGCGGGTAATGATGTGCTTGAATTAATTTTACAAGTAAATAAAGTACTTTTATAAAATAAACCTTTTTTCTATATGTGTAAACCTTTTACTTTATGTGTTTTATGTTGATAAGATTTTAGTAGTCATAAAAAAATTCAATTTAACCGACAAATTGAAAAAAAACCTGTTTTTGCGATTCTTTCATTTTTCGTTGGCGTGTTTTTTTTTCCTTCAAATTATGCACTAGTGTACTTGCTACGTTGTGGAGCAAATAGATCTATTGTAAACTGTTTCTGAGAAATACTGTTTCTTAGATGTTATGGGCAAAAAAGCGTACTTGTAACAATACAATTGTTTAATTTTGATGTACTTGAAAAGGGCTTCATAGATGCAGATACTCCAAAATAAAAATTACAACAAAGTTCCAGACAATAAATTTTGCTACGCCTGACGCGCGTTTCGTCTATTCAAGACTCATCAGAGGCGCTCTACCAAAAATATTGAAAATGCCAAACACTATATGATTATGAAGAGCATAGAACAATATAACCAAAAATACCAAAATGGGGAACCAAATTATTTCTAAGATGATCAACCTATGTCTGGGGTAGGAAGAACCTTAGGATTAGACAATTTTGAAATTTTAACGGATAATTTAAAGCTTTGGTGTGTTCTCCAACACAAAAGTGTTGGTGCCGGAGCGGGCTAACCTCGGGGAATTAAAACTCCACCAGCAGTGCTAACCTTCACGGGTGTTGGAAATAAAAATTACAACAAAGTTCCAGACAACAAATTATAAGTATAAAGAACCGACATCGTCGAGCTATAAGACCTTTCCCCAGATTTTTAAATTAAAAAGAAATTGATCCAGCTTTGAAAGCTCGTTTCTGAGATAACTGTTACTGTTACTTAGTTGTATTGTGCAGAACGAGGCACTTTTTTTAAAGCTGGGACTTGTTTAATATCAAATCTTTAAAAGAAAGCTCCAGGAATTCGTTAAAAAATGAACAACCAAGAAACTTAACAAACCGAAACAGAAAAAAAGGACAGAAACTAGCTAATACTAGTAAGTAAAAAGAGTAATTTGCAATGGAAAAAAAGAAAACAATTATTTTTTTCCCATAGAATTCGAAAATATCAATCCTAATGCATATATCATACTTACTGCTGTCCAAATCTTTCAGTAAATCACTTTTTCTTCGTAACCATGGTAAAACGACTTTTATATCTCCCAGTTTACGTAGTGATGGTTTCTGTGAAATTATTTCCACTACTCGGTGCTGAAGCTGAGCCATGGTTAGAGTGAGGCGGGTTAATTAAAGCGATGCTCGAGTAGATATTAACTTAGTCGATCCATTAAAGTCCATTAAACTAGATAAACTATTACTTCACACGATAAATTTAAAAGTATAAACAAAGCACTCTGAAACCAAGCCGTGAAGTGAAATTTGCTACCCTTTTAAGCTTGTGTTAAATTTGTCATATTAACGATTAGGTACAGAAGTTTAAAACAAACAGAACATTGTGTTTACTTTTAAGATTGAGGTGTGCTTTTGCCATGGTTTGAGAATAAAAACAGCACACGTACTGAAACTGAGTTTGGTCCAGAACAATAGCAAGTGTATCTTGAGAAAGATACAAAATTAAGAATTTAAGTCGCAACAATGGATTGAATTATATTTCAATCAGCCTTCTCAAACAGAGCGACAGGGAGTCACTGCACTGACAATAGAAATCGAAGTTTTATATTCAAACTTCATCTAATTATAGAAAAGCTTTAATATGAGAATGTCAGCTTTAAAATATCAATAGTATTTAATGAGAACTTATGTAGCAATAGAATTTAATTTGAATAAAAAAGTAAATAATGATTGAAATATGAAATAGAATTGTTAAATAGTTTGAAAAAGCTTTCTTTGAGAATCATTTTTCTGCAATTATACGTCAATACTCTAATGCCTCATTAGCTTTAAGGGCTTATATGACATATCAATTTATATAAAATATAATATTTTTCACTTAAAAAGTCGTCAATAAGGTTTAACCTCGAATTGTCATGGAACTTAAAAGCGTAGAATAGATTTTAATTTCCAATACGGCGTTTACCTACCAAAAACACTTGAAAATAACAAAAGATCAAAACCTGTTTTATGATTGAACATTTTTACAGTTCAATTTAAAATATCAGCATGTGTTTGTCATAAAAGCCAAATTTTATTGGAACATCTTTTCTCCTTATTTGTTATTCTCAAGAAAATAAGAAGTTTGGCAATATCAGTGAAGGGATAAACATATAGGTGGGTATCTTGGGGTCAGTCATGGGCTAGTTTGCATCAAGTTACTGATAGAATAACAAGCAATGGTTTGTTTTTGTTTTCTTGTTCAAAAATATTATTCTAAAACACTCATTTTAACTTCATTTTAAGAATCCATCTTTTTAGGCTAAAAAATCTAACAAGAGGCTCACAGGATTCCGAATTGCTCACCTTATCCACCAGGGTATCTTTTATCAGGCATAAAACATAAAATGGGTCAGAAAACTTCTTTTTATTCTGAGTATTGAAGCAGGCAACAACTTTTCCGTCAATCAGCAATAAGACTTCAAATCTAAACCAAAAACGATTTTTTATGTTTAATTGGGAAATAACCATCAACAGAAATCACATGTCAACTTTGGTCTTCTAGAGACTTTGGTAGAGCTTTTTGAAGATTATCTAATAATTTTGGTTTGTAGAGCTTCTTGAGGAAAACTTTTAAGCAAGCAACAACTTTCCTCTATCTGCAATATCTCTCTTTCTATCAGCAAAAACTTGGTCTTATGGAGACTTCTGCAGGCTTTTCTTTTGTGATTTTTTTATGTTGCCAAATGTAGATTGTGCTTAAATTGAAAAAAAAGGCATTAAATTAAAAAAATTTTCAAGCAACTCACCATTTCAGTTCCACATATTGATGGGCTAGAGAATACCATGTTTCATTCTTAAGAGAATACAGTGCATGTGTATCGAATATTTACTTCAATGAGCCCACGAGCCTGAATTGCTCAACTGGTCCTAAAGCTATTAAGGTCTCTTCTAAAAGCTTGTACATTGTATACTTAAAAGGCGTCATCTCACAACTTTGACCCAATGGAGACTTTGTAGAGCTTTATGACCTGAAGGATTAATCAAGAACAGCTTTTCTCTATCTGTAACACTTTTCATTTTAAAGAGAAACAAGAGGCTCCCAGCAGCCTGAATTGCTCACCTGCCCTTTTTATGAAAAATCTTAAGAGAAAAAAATATCGTAAGTGTAGATTTCAACCAATCAGAATCTTTGAATTTTACACTTAAGATAATTTTTAAACTTGCGACTTTTTATGTTTACCTAGTGTGCTACATGTACTTGGTAAATATCATTAAAGAAACTAGTTAGGATAACACCCTCAAGATCAAGAATACAAAGCTTTCCATTTGAAAAACCAAACAAGTTAAAAGGGGGATAACTCTTAAAAGATTGCTCTGACAATTTTGACCCTGAATCCATTTTGAAGATCTCAATTAGCTGAACAATATTGCAATGTTAATTTTCCTATAACACTAACAGTTTTTAAAATAAAGTCCAAAAACTGTGAAAATGGTCAATTTTGACGATTAAGGGGAAATAACTCCTATAAGGAGTAGTCCCACAACTTCAACTCAATAGAGAGTTTCGTAGAGCTTTTGATGCTGAAGAAGGAAGGTTGCTTCTGATTTTCTCTTTATCTTATACTTTTGAGCTATAAGCCAAAAACTATGGTTGGGTCAGGTGAGCTAATGCTATTTTTTTACCTTTAAAGGGCCATAATCCCTTTAGGGTGTCATCTGACGACTTCAGTCCAATCAGGACTTTTGTTGAGTTGAATAAGTTGAATGTTACGCTCAAGTTTTAAGCAAGCAGCAGCTTTTCTTTATCTGCAATACATGTCACTCTATAGGGCAAAAACATGAAAAAACATTATTTTTACCTTTAAAGGGCCATAACCTCTACAAGGAGTCATCTGAAAACTGAAATGTTAGTATTAGATTTTAATGCTGAAGAAGGAGCTTGCATCAGATTTTCGCTACCAGTTTTCAAGCCTAAAACAGCAGTCTGACTCCCCTCTTCTATTTTTGGCAATGGGGGCTATGTTTTTTGACTGATCAAAACTCGAAACACAACTTTTGCACAGGATACCCTAAGGTTCAATTATACCAAGTTTTATTAAATTATGTTTTGGGGTTTTAGAAGAGAAGATTTCTGAAAAATTGTTTACAGATGACAGTCCAGGTGAGCTATAAAGGCAGGAAAAAATGTCCCACTGAGTACATATTTGTTAGACTACCCAAGATTACTATGCAGTACTTTAGTTCTTGGATTGATGTGAAAGTATACAGTCCTTAGATAACAACGTTACAGTCTCCCAGAGACCAACATAAACATGATGTAAAACTGGAGTCATTATAACTGGAACATATTGTATGGGCAAAAACTGGGATGACTTAAATTTGCAGCTTTCTAAAACTCAAACATTCACATAGTCAAGAATCCTTCTTAGTTTAATATTAATGCCACCAGCACAATCAAAAGTAGTCCAAATCGTGCACAATGGCAGATTAAGCAAAAATTTAGAAAGTGGCATTCTTATTACAAGAAATATTCTTTAAACAAACAAAAGAGATTTGCATTAAAGCTAAGTAAAACAAATGTTAACAATAAATTGTGCTTTTTCCAAAAGCATTAACAACAAATGTGCCTCACAAAGAATATGTGTATAATAAGTGAAAGGTCCATTAAGAAAAATTTAAGAGAAATCCTTAAAAGTATAATCCTTAAAAGTATTTTCGAGAAGTAGCCAAATAAACAAGATTACTACACGTAGCTTATGTCCCCCGCCGCCGCTTTAAAGTTGAAAATTAACTTAATTTAATTTAAAAATTTAAATGGCTTTGCAATATGATTACCTACATATCATGACAAACAATCCTACAAAATTTCATCAAAATCTGAGCTCACAAAGTGTTCCAATCAAAACGGTGGTGCGATATGATCAACTAGGTACATATCATGACAAACAATCCTATGACCTAAAATGAACCAAGTCGATAAAGTCCCATTACTCCTATAAATTGTGTCCAATCAAAACGGTGATGCGATACAATCAACTACATATTATGACAAACAATCTTACAAAATTTCATCAAAATCCGTTGAATGGTCAAAGAGGAGTTGCGCTCACAAAGTGTTCCTATGACCTGATGACCTAAAATGAACAAAGTCGATTAAGTCCCATAACTCCTATAAAATTTTTCTAATCAAAATGGCGGTGTGATATGATCAACTACATATCATGACAAACAATCCTACAAAATTTCATCAAAATCTATTGAGCAGTCTTAGAGGAGTTGCGCTCACAAAAGTGTGAAGGACGGAGACCACTACTAGGTCCCTCCGTCACGTTGCAGCGGGGGACAAAAAGTGTGGCGTAAAAAGGATTGAACTAGCTTTAACACTATATTCCTGCTGCTTATAAAGCCATGGGTATAATAACATAAAAATGTAGCTATAACAAAATTTATTTATGTGAGCATCCTTGCTAGTTTATTAAATTTTACATAATGTGGTTTGTCCTCTGTCTTTCTGAGTTTCTCTCTACCGTTCATCCAGGGCTGTAGAACCTTTGGAATCATGACACTTTTATCCTGTAAGAATAAATTCAGTCATACATATTTAGAATTTAACAGTAACCTAAACCCAAAATAGACAAGTCTTTAAAAAAAAACCCAACACAATATGCTATTTTTATTGGATTAAAAGAAAATAAATAGGCAACAGAGACTAAGCTATCGAGGCTATTTGAGATAAACCTTATATCAATACATGTACAACAAAAAAAATCTACAAATTGTAGTAAATGAGTAAAATTTAACAAGAGACTATGAAATTGATGATACCAGCATATGAGTCCTGCTACAGTGATGATAAAGCACATTCATAAAGATATCATGACAAAGTTTACTAAAATCTTAATCAAAACTGAGACACAAAATAATAGCAAAGAAGTACCAATACACAATGAAATCCAAAATTCATTGTTAAATGTAACAATTATTTTGAGTTTATACAACAGTTTGGTTTCATTCTACTTTTGGTTACCAAATACTTACAGCTGTTTGGAATGTTTCCAGTATACTCATCAACATTCTAGGGACAGCACATGCAGTACCATTCACCTACATAAACAAAGTGACCTACAGTGGACTCATTATATGTCTATGGTTTCCCCCCAAAAAGTCATTTTGTCAGAGTTTGCATATTGTGCTTTAAGAAATCAAATTACAAATAACTTTCCATTGAATTAGTATTTTCATAGTAAACTGCCCCCTGTAAAAACCATGAAAATTGTTTATCAACAATTTCTCTAGCAATGGTTTGTACCTAAGAAATCACAATTTTATGTTTTTTCTAAAATAAAATTAATTAAAAAGATTACCTGGTAGTTAATTGAGTCAGTTAAAATTCTTTAAGGTCATATTTTGAATGTAGCTTTGTTTACCTTTATGAAACTGAGCAGAACTTTTACTCCAGATTATCTTGTGACCTCTTTAATGATATGATCAAAATGCAATCCATTTAAACCAACCCTGCTCAATCAGGCTAAATAAATGAGGTAAAATAAGCACTTACTGTGTGGGTATGGTGTAGATGTCCTTGATTATCTCTATACTTTATTGATAATCTTCTACTCTGAAAATCTGTACAGTTTGATGAACTAGAAATCTAGAATCAGAAAAAAAAAATTGAGATAGAATAAATACTCAATTAAAGAAAGAGATGTCATTCACTAAAAACCATATGTTTGTGTTCCAAATGAACACAACTTTATTTACGATTTTTTTATTCAAATAAATAAGTAAGCAATAAAAGATCCTTCTGAAAAATTATTATAAATATTACAATAGGAGAGATATAACCTGCATTTTACATGTAGGTAACTAGTAAATACCTTTCAAAAATCAAGGAAATTTATAATATAAAATTGAGACTGTTGTTGTTTGATCCAATTAACCAAAGAAAAGTAAAATAACACCAAATACAGGTTTGTTTGTTTGTTCTGGGTCACATAAGACTGTCAGTTTTAATGGTGGGGAAACCTGAGTACCTGGAGGAAACTATCCACCTTTTGGCAGGTGACTGACAAACCTAATCACATACAGGTGGGGAAGTTCCTTTTTAGTAAATTACAAATGGAACTCAGCCACCCAAGCCACCCAAATACAGGTTAAATATCAAATATTTATTCTCAATTTTGCTGAAAAAATGTGAATGTGAAGTGGAAGCACTTAATAAAGAATGCAATTAAATTAGGTGATAATTGTTGTTGCAGGTTAGTAAGAAATTATGCAGCTTTTACTAAAATAATTCTTACAAATTATCTCCTCTTGGCAGTTTTTAGGAAATAATCAAAAGATCGAAAAAATGATTTTATTGTCTTGTTAAGCAATATTTTCTTTAACTACTCCATCAAAATTAAAATTTATTATATTTTAAAAAAAGTCCCATACCTCTCCCCAAAATTTAAGATAATGCATCCAAGCCTCAATATCAACTTTTCTATAAGCTGGTGCACCTAATTCTTGTGATGGCATTTCCAGAACTCTGAAAAATATAAAAAAAATTGAAAAACAAGAATAAAAACAAAAACAACATGTTATTTTTTGCAATTACTATTAACCATTAAGCTTAGGTGAAGGTATAATTTTAACTTATTTTGTTGTTGTTGTTCATACTTTAATGCACATGTGTATACAGTTACATGATATCAGACATAACCTGAAGGTAGAATAAATGGACCAGAACACTATATGCTCCTCTACTTTAGGAGGTGGGACATAAAAAAGACCTTTTCATTATAATTTAGATAGCTATATGATAATAGAGGGTGGTAAAGGGGGATCCCAACACTAAACACATGCTAAAAATATGCCGAAAACAAAACACAAGTTATAAAAATCGGCGACCACAAAACACTACAAGATGAGTTTGAATAATTGTGAAATTCAATCAAATTATTTTGATTTTTAAAAAGTTTTTGAGAATATGAACTGATTTCAACAGGTTTCAGATTTGAAAGCAAAACAGACAATCATGCACGAGAAATTTGTTGTCCAACACGTAACACGGGGCTACAATACTGGCAACAACGGAGCACGTACAACCATGTCAACACAAAAACACGAGAAATAAAGATCAAAATCACGAAAACACGAACAATAACTACATCGAAAAGGTTACATACCCTTTACCAGCCCCATAATAGAATTTGCAATCCAAATATTTTTTTACCATTCTCTAAAGTTTAATTGCTATTTCCTTTTATAGGAGTTTACAAATTTGAAGATTAAAGAACAGTACAACTAACTTACAAGAAAGTCTCAACAGTAAGGGAACTGCATCAAAAAGTAAATGATTTCATAAAAATATGATGTCAAAGTCAACTGACCAGACTAACAAATAAAATTGAAACCAGAAACATATTAAACTCAACTTATCATTGTAAAGCTTCACAGTAGAACCTGTCTATACCAAATCCTGAATAAAGCAGACATCTATCTTAATCACATTCCTTTTCAAGTCTCTTCCTTCAATTTTAACACTTTTTTTACATGCTGTCTATACCAAACAAATTCTTCAAACCCAAAGAAGCTCAGCTTAATCAGGTTTAAATTTATAACCGTTAGTCTTATGTGGTACCTGTAATGAAGGCCTAGATCTGAAAACAATTCTGTTTGGATTGAAATAAGTTCTTCCATCAGCCGCTGACTCTCTTCTTGGCAACCTTTTGTTACACCAAACATTTCAACCTGAAATGATGGAATTAGGCATACAAACATAAAGTAAAATTTAGCATATTTTATATAAAGTGACTTCTGATAAAATGGAACTATTTCTTGTAATGGAGAAGGGGAATTTCAAATTTTTATGCATTTATTACATTTCTGCATCTAGACATGTTGGTTTACCATTATTCATGCTCAGACTCTCCATTTTGATACAATTTATTAGACCCTCATAATCATAGGTGTTAACCTTTTGGGACTCCAATGAGGGAGATCTCCCTGAAACCAGCTTTAATTTCAGGGAGATTTTTCGTAGCGACTTTTTAATCTTAAAAATTGTGCGCATATGGATCAAAGAACCATACTTTAACATGATTAAAAGCTTTTCTTTTTCTAAAAAGTAGGTATTTAAGGCAAAGTGTTTGGGTAAATTTGAATTCAAATAAAGCACAGCAAATTTAAAGGTGTTTAAAATATTCATATGATCAAACTTATAGCCTAAATCCTTTCTTTATGTGCACTTTTGTTTCATTTCTTTAAAGTGATAAATAGTTTCCATAAAGAAAGGGAAGTAATTTTGGTAATTGTTTCATTATTCCTAGTTTCTCTCCCCCTTACTATGTTACCCCGATCTATAGTGTGGAAGCAATAAATATGTCACCCAGCAGATATAATTGGATTAAATTTCAACTCATTTATTGTTCTCAACTCACTAATTTACACTATTTCGTGTGTTTTGATAACACTGACAGGTAAACAATAATACAGATTATCGATTTTCAATCAGCTGATTGAGTAAATGCGTTGGAAAGGAAAGGAAAGAATGATTTTGGGACACAACATGTAAAATTACGGGAGATTATGCGGGAGGGTATTAAAAGTCGGGAGTTAAGTGTCTCCCGCTCGAGAGTAATTTATTTCTTGGGAGATAGCTTAAATTTTCGGGAGGCTCCCGCAGGATTCGGGAGGGTTAACACCTATGCTCATAATAGGACCCCACTATACAACATCAACTATTAGAGTGAAAAGCAGTGGGTAACTGTTTTTTTTTTTTTACTTAAAACACATATTTGGCCGGATTTCACTAGTGAAAATCTGGGTTATATAATGGTGAATGTCGGGCGGCGGGCGAGCTGGCTGGGAAAATACTTTTGTAACAGTTTTCTCATCAACTACTTATCACAGACTCTTGGTATTTAGTATGCATCATGGGCTCCAATAAGGTGGGATTAGATTAAAGCTCTGTCGCTCACCTACTTCCTGTTTACCAACTTAGTTAATTTTTTACATTAATGTTCAATAATAGAAAAATTTTGTAACAGTTTTCTCAGCAACTACTTATCACAGCCTCTTGATATTTGGTATGCAGCATCAGCATGGGCTCCCATAATGTGGGATTCAATTTCAGGTCTGTTGCTTTCCTACTTCCTGTTTACCTTTTTAGTTAATTTTTGACATTAATGTTCAATAATAGAAAATTTGTAACAGTTTTCTCAGCAACTTCTAATCACAGCCATATGATATTTGGTATGCAGCATCATCATGGGCTCCCATAAAATGGGATTTGATTTCAGGTCTGTGGCTCGTATACTTCCTGTTAAACAAAATCCGGCCATTTCTGTCTTTTTTGACCCATTTTTTTATATTTGGTATGTAGCATCAGCTTAGGGGCCCATACCATGGGATTTGGGATTTTATATCAGTTTTTTTTTGCTTACGTACCTACCTGTTTTACAAATTCCATACCTTTTTTTCTCATTGACCCATTTAAAAAAAGCCAATTCAGTCATAATGATATATATCTTTTATCTATTTTAACCAACCTTAAAGAACGTATGAATTCAGTTCATCTCTTTCTCGCGGTCACTATAGATGTACTAACTTACCTTAAAGAACTGATGAACTCTGTTTATCCTTTTCTCCATCTACCACAGATGTCTCCAACTTACCATAAAGAACTGATGAACTCTGTTTATTCCTTTTTCTCCCTTTACCATGGATGTCTCCAACTTACCTTAGAGAACTGGTGAACTCTGTACATTCCTTTTTCTCCCTCTGCTTTGAATGTCACCAACTTACCTTAGAGAACTGGTGAACTCTGTACATTCCTTTGTCTCCCTCTACCATGGATATCTCCAACTTACCTTAGAGAACTGGTGATTACTGTACATTCCAGTCTACCTGTTTACCATGGTAGTCTCCAACTTACCTTCGAGAACTGGTGAACTCTGTACATTCCTTTCTCTCCCTCTACCATGGATGTCACCAACTTACCTTAGAGAACTGGTGAACTCTGTACATTCCTTTCTCTCCCTCTACCATGGATGTCTCCAACTTACCCTAGAGAACTGGTGAACTCTGTATATTCCTTTCCCTCCCTCTACCATGGGTGTCTCCAACTTACCTTAGAGAACTGGTGAACTCTGTACATTCTTTTCTCTCCCTCTACCATGGATTTGTCCAACTTACCTTAGAGAACTAATGAACTCTGTACATTCCAGTCTACCTGTTTACCATGGTAGTCTCCAACTTACCTTTGAGAACTGATGAACTCTGTACATTCCCTTCTCTCCCTCCACCATGGATGTCTCAGCTCTGTAACATCTACTTACTGCACAGAGTCTGTCAATAAAGTCAATGGTGCTTAACAAGTATACTATTTTGCATACATAGTTTGTAATGTAAAAGATGGTCATTATCCTGTTTAAGGCATCAATTTTATGAAATAAAAAGAATAAATTAAATGTAATTCTTGAAAATACTTCTATATAACGGTAGATTTTGAAAGAATACTGAGTTCACCATCTTTTCTTATACTTCTTGATGATTACCTTTTTGGCAAATCTTTTTCTTCTAATATTTCATTCACAAAATATCCTGTAAAATCAATATGTACCATTATAAGTAAAAAAGATATTAATTAATTATGTATTGCAAAAAATTACAATTATCCCCCTTAATGATATCTGAATACAGTAAAATGTATACATGAACATCATTATACGGTATACCTCCTTTGGGTAAAGATTTCTTAATCAAAATCTAACAAGCAGTTATGGTTACAAGATATGTAACCAGATGGACAGACAGATGTTTAGAAAATTTTGCTTTTACGACTCTACATTTTGGAATATGCAAGTCAAATTATCTCATGTAATTTCTACATGCACGCTTCCATATTTTGTTCTTCCTTTCTGAAAATCTTCATAAACATCTATTAAATGGTTCTGGTTACAATATATGTGAATAGGGAGATTCAGATATACCTCCAAACTTATTTTTCAAAAAAAGGCTTGAGAAGCTAATGGTTTTAGCCAGGATAAATGCTGTGGTGATTAGCCACAGCTATAGGTATGTAAGCCTTTTAGTAACTGACCAATCAAAAGCTAGTTTAGCTTTGTATTGCCTAATCACATGGGAATCCAAATATCAATGCACTGTCCCAATATAGTTCCTTTTCAAATATTCAATTATTACTCTACTTTTATACAAACATAAAGGATCTTTAAAATTTGTAGATTATCCTGACTACAAGTACTTTCAATACTTTTTTTTTTCATGGTCTAATTATAAACACAATCTACCTGCTAATGGTATTTCTGCAGTGCCTCCCAGACATAAGTTGTTGTTTTGTACTTTGTAAACCTGGTTGGTATGGCCTGATGTTCTAAAACCACATCCCTCCTGTAAAAATAACATCATATATGAAACAAATAATGACATTACAGCATATATTTTTATTCTGAGCCAAGTTCTAGATAGCTAGTAGTGACTACTTCTTGTTATCAAAAGTTTGTGACTGTTTTCAATTGCAGTTTTAGTGTAAAACAAGATTGCTACGCGTAGCCATGTGTCCCCCGCCGCTGCATAAAAGTTGTGTGGTATGTCAATTCAAGCAATATATTTTCTGAGAAACGATAGAAATAGGTTGTCAAAATATGGGATGATCACCTGTTATCAGTACCCTATCAGTGTGTCAAATTCAGCAACATCCGTTCAGTAGTATCCGAGGAGTTGCACCCACAAAAATGTTTGATATGACAAAGTCCCATTTTTTGGACCGGAAAATCACAAATTCGTAAATAACTCAAAAACTGTAAATATTGTTTCAAATTTTTTTTGGTATTATTATAGAGTACCTTTTGTTCTATCAGCCTACAAAATTGCAGAACCATGTGCACCTAGGTAACCGAGATATTGGATGTCCTATATTTTGACCTTTCTTCCCCGTTTCCATGGAAACGGCGGCCATTTTGAAAATTTCAAATATGGGATGATCACATACTAATAGTACCCTATCAGTGTGTAAAGTTTCAGCAACATTGGTACAGTAGTGTCCGAGGAGTTGCACCCACAAAAACGTTTGACAAAGTCCCATTTTTCGGACTGAAAAATCACAAATTCGTAAATAACTCAAAAACTGTAAATATTGTTTCAATTTTTTTTCGTATTATTATAGAGTACCTTTTGCTCTATCAGCCTACAAAATTTTAGAACCCTGTGCACCTAGGTAACCGAGATATTGAATGTCCTATATTTTGACCTTTCTTCCCTGTTTCCATGGAAATGGCGGCCATTTTGAAAATTTCAAATATAAAATGATCATCTACTAATTGTACCCTATCACTGTGTAAAGTTTTAGCAACATCCGTTCAGTAGTGTCCGAGGAGTTGCACCCACAAAAAACGTGACGGACGGACGGACGGACAGACGGAGACCATGACTAAGTCCCTCCGACGCGTTGCGGCGGGGGACAAATATTGTCAAGAAAATCACAACTGAAAACTGTTCTTCATGTCATACAACTATACATGGAGCTCCAGCACGGTTCGCCCAACCCTTAGGTCACAAGGTCACTTTGAAAAATTAAAAGGTCAATTTTAAGCGATTTTTTTAATGAGTTTGTTTTCAATGAACTTTCAAGGTAGGGTATTTCTAAAAATGGAGGTCTGAAGTTGCCCATTAAAAGCTTTAATGTCACAGGTCGTTTTTCAGTCTGCAGTAGCCCAATACTTATAGGATAATTAATTGGGTCGAGTGAATAACCAAAATATGATCATGAGTCGGTGAATGCACACAGATTAAACAAGCGCACAAGTTAAATCTCAGTGCTTTCCCGCACGAGTGATCATATTTTGGTTATTCATAAGACCTAATTGATTATCGTATTTATTACATAGATAAAATGTCGCTATTTAATCATTTTTTAATAAATTGATTTGAATGGCATATGAATTTAGACCACAGGAGTCATGCCAACACCCAATACAATTCACGACGTCATAATTCAGTTTGACCGGAAAGGAGGCAAGAGTGAAAATATTTTTGTTATTTCACACTGTGAATTTACCAGATTTTATTTCACTGTGAAAAATCAGTATTTCATATGCATCTATGTAATAAATTAGAATAACAGATTATTTCACTGATCAGATCAATGGTCTTGGACTCTGAATATAAATGTACTCACTACGGCAGACGGGTGAACCATATCAGGTACTGTAACAACAGTAAACCCTCTCTTCACCAGGGCAGTCAGTGTATACTGTATCAAGGCCTGTTCTAGCTGAGCTAAGTCTCCAATAAAATAGTACGTAGAGGATCCTGTTGTTAATGATAAATTTCTGAAATGAAACAAGAAAATGTGTCAGACAGAGTGGCTGTTTTTACATATTTTATAGAGGATTAAAATATTATCATGTTTTTGTTTGTTTGTTCATACTACAAAGATAGCATTTTTCGTTTCCGAAAAAGAAACAAGCCTGAAAGCAAACCTGATTTAGGATATACAGATGAACCAAAAAACAGACCTTAAACAATATGCCTTACTATATTTGTTGTAGGACAAACTCCCCAAACATAAAATTACTTTCTTCCATTTTGCTCTGAAACATGTACAAAGTTTATGACAGATTTTGAAATTGGCAAGTCAAAATGAACAAAAACCACTTTGCAAGTGATGTTGTTAAAGCTGAATATCATCAATTTTTTTAGTTTTTTATCAAAAAATTCCTAACAAAAGGTGTATATTTTGTTATCCTGGGAAACAAGATATATTTTTAGGAAATTGGCAAAGAATGAAGAACTAAATGCTTTTAAGCATCCTTTCTATATTTTAACCATGATTTCTATAATAAAGTAGATGCAATTTGCTTATTACCTGACTCTAAGCACACCTAAAGTCTCACCAATATGTACTGCTGATTTAGGTTTGAATCTAAAAGCTAAAATAAAGAAGAAAGCTTAAATTAATTAACAATATAACAGTTTTCATAAGTGTTCCTGCATGAGAGATTCTTAATATAAAATGTCTTGACTTAAATGGATGGACAAACAGACTAAACATCTGTATATTTTTTTGCAAAGGGTTGGCTAGGGCTTGCAAACATATCAAATAAGAAATTCACATTAATTTCATATCCATAACCTTTAAATACATATAGATGTTTTAAATTCATTTTCAGTAGAAGATAATGAGATGTGGTATAAGTGTACGTGACACAACCTACAATACCATATAAGTTGTTTTTTTCGCGGGATCTAAATTTCGCGGATTTCTTAAAAAAATGAAGATCTTTTTTTTGGCGGAATTCAATTTTAGCGATTTCCAATATACTAGTATATACTGTACATATGCTATTTACGAAATTTTATTTTCGCGTGATTTAATTTTCGCGAGTTACAAACTGTCGCGAAAAAAGCGAAAATTAGAAAAAACAACTTATACAGTATTAGCGACAATTTAAAAAATCCACAACAGAATACAGCCATCAGCCTTTAATGTGACCAGCGGTCGCTACTCTCTGTTTTGCAATTGGTCCTGGATTGAAAATAGATTACATACGATTCAAGCTCAATTCCAAAGTGCCAATGAAAGACAATCTTCTTCTTCTTAGTGTTTACATCTAAAATCAACTTTTACATAAAGAGCAATTATTCACACATACTTTTCCTTTCTCCACAGGTCTTGATCAATTCAGCCTTTGACTCATCTCCTATAGGCTAATAAAAAAAAACAACTATATAAACAAATGGTAAATGAAATCCTTTTTGATGTCTTTCATTTTACTGCTTTATAACAATTATAACAAAGCTGAACTAAAGAAAACAGATATGTCATGGAATGAGGCAAATACATTCAATGTCAAAGAACAGACAGTTTTAAAATTGCCACATGTCCACCCATAGAAAAGAAAAAGCAGATTAAAGTCAAGTAGATAAGCTTTAATCATTGGTAAACTGAAAAAAAAAGAGCCTGTCTTGTGGTTGTAATTCTGAGAGAAAGCCCTTATTGGATAATGTATAAAGATAAAATGATACATTTCATATTGTCATGTTACTTACTGTTACTTTTGAGCTCAGATTTGGGATGGCAGCTGCTAACTCATTTAACTGTTTCTTTAGTTGATATTTTCTGTCAACCTGATAAACAATGTTTTTAAATTTTTTTATTAGAACTATAAATATCGACAAGAAAAAATCTATTGAAGGGATGGTACCCAAATTTAATATTGTTTCATTTTTTTTTATATTGAGATGGTCAAGTTTTTTTTGTGTGTTTTTTTTCTAAGAGAGTGTCTCAACAAAGGAAGAACATAGATGTCCTCCCATGTATGCTTGATTAATATTTAATTTTTATTCAGTCTCTAACTGTTTTATTTTTAAAACTTTTTCAATTTTACCATGTCATATAGTTTAAACAAGTCTATCATGGTAAAAAAATATTTTATCTTTCATTGTAAAATTAAAGTAACAACAATGTCATAGTGTTAATTATTTTATTGTTTCAAGAAAGTAGATGGTAATAAGATGTGGATTAAGTATTCAAGTGTCTTATTTCCTTTGTCAATCTCAATGTTAAGAAACAAAATCTTACAATTTCATACGTCTACCAGTACTTACATTTGATTCAGAATTGTATTGTCCCCATACATATTGCTGAAAGAAAACATGAACAGAATATAACAGAATTACATGTATAATAAAACGCAACTTTAAGTAATTCAAGTGTTGAATATCTGTTATTATGGAAAGTTTTGGGCACTAACAGTGGAAAGTGCTTTCTAAAACCTTGCAAAGCTCCTCATCAAAGCCAGATGGCAAGTAGTAAATACTGGTTAAGGTTAAACTTAAGGGTGGTGACTCTCTTCCATTGCAGAATTTCATATTGCTGTATTTCTATTAATTGTTTTGGTACATGCAATTATTCTACATTTTATTTTTGATGTAAATAAAGAATATATACATGCACCAAGCTCATTCTCAGTGAAATAAAAAGTTTGTTACCAGTTTTTCTATGTCCCCCACTCCTTTCCTGTTAGCAATGTTCTCTTTGATTACTGTCAAGTTATTTTTGTCTGTCAGAAATTCCAAATCAAATTCTGGATGATCTACTGTAAATTGTGACTGCCATAAGTTTTGATCTTGTAATGACTTTTCTTCTTTTTTCTGAAATAATCTACAAAAAATAGATTAGTATTTGATATGAATTGTACCATATGCATGTATATTGTTTTTGCATCATTTAAATAGTTTAAAACATTTTCAATTCTTTTTTATTCATGTGATTTTCTATAACCAGACTTTGTATGACATTAATTTAAACTTCAAGAAAGCACACTTTACAGAGTCATATATAAATAAGGTACATTAAACATATCCTCCTATGCTTGTACCTTATTCATAGTTGACTCTGTAAAATTCAATACCGTATAACTGGTAATTTTTGCGTTATTTCGCGGTTGATCCTTGACCGCAAAAATTAAAATCGCATAAAATTATGAAGAACATATATTTTATCTGGCATTATCTAAAGTATATAAAGTAAAATTTTACAGAGGATACCAATATCTATTGATCTTTTATCACAGATGTCAAAATTGTTAATTACCTTAAATGATGGAAAAAGCCATGCATGTTTACATAACGGTCAATTTGACCACTTAATGACACCTAATCAAAACACCCAATGTTGACATACACGCGCATTGTAAGTTAGTAAATTAATTTGACATTGTGTCATAATTGTGTTGGTATAACAAATGAAACGTTTGACTTTATTAACCACGCTTATCGATTAATTTCTTTGTATTAATTATAATAATATCATTATTAAAGATAAAAGGAGTCTGCTATTCGTTTGCTTTAGAAACAAATTATTTGGTAAGACCATTTATACAAGGAAAAATCATAGAGCTAAGCAATCTACATTTAAAGTAATAAAGCTAATTATATAAAAATTTTCAAAAAAAAACCAGACACATTTAAGTTTTATTGATGATATAAAACCGCAAAAATTAAAATCAGCAAACATTAAATTTCAGAATTTTCATTCCAATCCGCAAAAATTTCACACCGCAAAAATTACCGGTTATACGGTAATCCCCCCTGATTATCTATAAGCAATGAAATTTCTTTATGCATATTTCCTTATAGTATATGTACTTCCTTCATGTAAAGTTTCATAAAAAAAAACCATCCAGCATTTGAAGAATTCATCCTTATGAGACTATCAATAGGGAGGAAATTAAAAACAAATATTATCCATGACTGATATACCAGAGCAAAAAAAATTCTATGTGTACATTTTCTTATGCAAATTACAGAATGTACCAAGATTCATCAAAATCCATTCAGCAGTTTAAGAGGAGATATTTTGACAAATTGAGACAGTGGTTCCTATGAACCAAACAACTTTCTTTGTAGAGTGAATATAAATGTTCTTTTGACAATTGAAATTAAAATAGTGAAATAAGCAAAATTGGAGTAAAACAAGTATTTTATCCACTGTCCACTAAACAACAATACCTTTGACTATAGGTTCTAAATGAAGGGTTTCTTATATTTTTACGTTGTAGACATCTACATAGCTGACATGTCAGTCTCAAATTATTCATTTTCTGCAAGAAATATAAAACAAAGTTAAAATATTTATGTGAAAAACAAACCAAAATGGTTTGTTTTTTTTAGGTTGGGGGGGGGGGGGAATTAAGATTTACATGTTTCTTGATATAATCATTTTCATCATAATATTTTGGGAGCAATAATGGTAGAAAAGTCAATAATTTAGTTGTTTTATGAGCTGAAATTTCCTTAATGTCCAGTTTGCACTCTTTTTTCCAGAACTAAGGCTTTTTTGGTGAAAATTTAGTAGTTCATTAAGCCAACATGTGACTCACAAGAAAAGCTAGACTTTTTTTATGTTTTTTAAATATATTTTTTTTCAATTCATTGCATTTAAAACATTTTTTAATTTGTTTTAGCTAGAAAAATATTCATAGATTTGGGTACCTTTAAACTGAGAAACGCAATCGAAACGCAACGAAACGAAACGCAACGAAACGAAACGAAATACAACGAAACGAAACGAAACGAAATACGAAAAAAACAAAATATAACGAAACGAAATAAAACGAAACGAAATTTCACGTATTTTAAACTGTTGGAATAAAACTAACGAATAAGGATTTTGATTTTATGATATTTTCTTTCTTTTACATTTATAGTTTGTTAAAAAAAACTACCGAAGTCGGTTGACCAATCTTTACTGACAAAGAACAAAGGAAAAAAGGCAAACCCATTCAGGAGAAAGTGAGCAATATTATTGTTTCTGATCGATTTAACTAGTATAACCCCGCAACAATTTTAACGTGCCTGTCCAAAGCCAGGAAGATGTTTGTAATTGTCGATTTTTTATGTTATGTGTTTTATGTCAAAAAGGGGGTCTTTCATTGACCCTTTAGGATTCTGCTTGAATCATATGTAGTTATTTCAATCCAGGGCCAATTGTAAAACAGCGAGCAGTGACCGTTGGTCACATTGAAGGCTGCTGGTCGTTTTACGTTGTGGAGTTTTTAAATTGTTGTCAATGTTGTAGGTTTTGTCGCGTAAACTTATTCCACATATATATCATTATCTTCTCTGTAAAATTCACTTTAATGAAATGATGGATAAAACAAGTTTTATGAATCCAAACTTTCCTCTTTTATTGCAATATTTGGGTCTCGAATAGAAGATGAATAAGAAGTTTGAAAGAAGTACAGTTGTGCGACGTTCGCTAGATCAGATGACCGAAGGAAAAGTTGCACAGCAAGTACCGGTATTCTAACATTGGAGTACATCTACATGCATCAGTATCACGATTTTGCAAGACCCGTTTTCTGCATGCACTATACGCGAAGAAAAATGTTTACGAGAACAAAATACTGAGACCCTTTTTAAGTTAATATGGTCAGTCTCTCTGGTACGGCTTCTTAAACTGACGAGGACAAATGTGACTTTCTCACAAGCCAATAATAACTACATGTATTTGTTGTAATCCGAAAATCGTTAATATTACAATTGATTCGCTACTGCAGAACTTGCAGGACTAAGATGGATTTTTTCTGCAGAGCGACACGTCTGACACAAAATTGCATACACAAGGTTATGTTGCACATTGGTTGTTGTCCTAACTGAAGAAATTCGTCGGAAGACATCATGCGCTCTTAAACGAAGATTGGATTTCTATTTCTCAGATGAGTGCTGATGTTGGTTTGTCTTTAGGTTTTTGTTTTATTTCCCATTTCGGGTTTGACATGCTGAATTGTCCCTTGTCAACACGACGGGTGTGCTATAGATGCAGTAACTGCTTACTCTTTCGGAGCCCTGAGTTTACTCTTGTTCGACTCAACTTGTGTTCGCATTGTTAATTGCTGTTCAGTTGATTTTATGTTTCTATGTTTCGTGTTTCTTCGTTCTGTTCACCTTTACTGGTTTTGTCGTTGCCTTTCGAACTTTTGATATTTGAATGCCCAATCGGTACCTCTTTGCTCCCCATGTCGACCTTTTCTTAGTTTTAGTGTCGACTTAGAATGTCAGAAATTAGACCAGACGCGTTTTTGCAAAATATATAAATAATTTGCTTTTAATGAATTAAGATAACATGGTGATAATGAGATGTGGAATAAGTGCTTGTGACACTACCAATATGAATCAGCGGCAAAAAAACCCCATATCTTCTTCGCAGAAAAAACAATATGAATACGACCAGTACAAACATAAGCTCTGACCGTTATGATAAGTTTGGACATTATTTTACAATCAGATAGTTTTAAAGGCATTTCGGGCGAAGAGTCAGCACGTTAATAACAAAAACATTCTAAAATCTAGTTACAGTGACAGTGCATTTTCTTTCTTCTTATTGGCAAGTTGAATTTGAATGAATATAAACGATAAATGTTCAATTGAACAAGAAAGAACCTGAAATAAAGACAAATAGAAAGAACGAGTCTTAGGGGAGCTTTTAAGAGAAAACTTACAACTTTCACTGTTACTGCCAACTAGCATATCTATCAAGTACCGGAATCTTGGTTATATCGGTACCGGTGTTACATACTAGTTTTTCCCCATACTAGAATTTCCCCCCGGAAAAATGAGTATATACTCAGCTTTCCCCCCGGAAGATCCAGTATATACTAGATTTTCCCCCGGGGAAAATGAGTATATACTACGTTTTCCCCAAGGGGAAAATCTTGTATGTGTAAACACATACTTATTTTTCCATCATACTGAGTTTTCCCCCATTCTTAATTAGTACCTAAAGAGTTACATATACAACAGGCCGTCACTTGATTGATAAGTTGTCTAGCGAATTTCATAAGTGGAGTAAAAGTCCCGAATTCGTGCATGCTTTGTACAAAACGGCGTGTCCAATTTTATATCAAAGGTCGTTCATTTTATAGTTGTTCGGTGTGATCGGTGGTTTTCTCGACTAATACAACGCACAAATATCAGTCTTATGTAACCTAAGTGTGGTAGAAAGCTAACAACACTGGACCCAACCCTTATTTTATTACTTTTTTGTACCTTATGCAAGCTAGTTTCTGGATTAAATTACCACAAACCACAAAGCAACAATTTAACATCCACATAGGAAAACAGTCAGCAATCCTTGAAGCAAACAGTGAGCGCTGCTTGTCAGTTTGCAAATGGTCGATAATCAAATTTTATTTATATGTATGAAGGGAGCAACCATTTGATTTCAAAGGGATAGTGTATAGTGATGTTTGAAATTAATAGGCAGGATGTCTCCCCCCTCCCCCCGGAAAAAAAAACCAGGATTAACAATCAATGCAATATTTAGAATAGCAAAATATTGTTTTTGGCTTAACATTAACTTTATGCATTCTTCTTAAATGTCAATGTACGATTAGAAGCAAAAGGGCACCAATGGGGCATTCGAGTGTCAAAAGTTGGAAAGGGCGACAGCAAAACCAGTAAAAACGATCAAGAACTGTATGAAGAAACACAAATAGATGTTAAAATTGTTTGATATAAAGGAGACGGATTAATAAAAGGTAGTATTTACTTGTTTCCAAAACCTATCGTCATTTTCTTTATTTAAGTATTAGTTAAACTACGTTTTAGTTGATACTATCAGTAAGATATGTTTTAATCAAATGTCGTTCTCCTCTTCACATATCCGTAAGCAGTTAAAGTTCTTTATAGGATTAGGATGAAATTTAACAAGCCTTGGCAGCCTTTTTTACAGTACAGTTTGTCACAACTGAACCACCCTACCAGATCATTTTTATTTATGGTTTCTGAAAATAGGATTTATTTAGGAAGTTTATATATAGACGTACCAACGGCCACAAGTAAAACTCTATACCCCTCGACGGGGTTTAAAAATAAGCAAAGCAGCGGTTGTTTTTTTTTACCTTCTGGTCAAGTCTTTATAAATAAAGAGCAAAGTTTTGCTACGCCTGATGTGCGTTTCGTCTATTCAAGGCTCATCAGAGGCGCTCTACCCAAAATATTGAAAAAGCCAAACACTTTATCTAGATCATGAAGAGCATGGAACAATAAAACAAACAAACAAAAAGCGAACAGGAAACACAATTCATAACTAAGATCAACCCATGTCTTGGGTACATGTATGTGTTGTGTTGTTGTTTAACGCCCTTTTCGACACACCTGGGCCACATAGGGCGGTCAGTTTTAATCGTGGAGGAAACCATCTAACTTGGGCAGATAACTGACGAACCTTATCACATACAGGTTGGGAAGTCCCTTTTTATAAAAATACAAACGGGATTGAACACCACACGAAAGGCGATCGTAGTTAAGGAATGACCACAATATTGTTTCTGTCTATGAAGAAATAACATTTTAAAATGTGGCACACACTGTATAACCTTGTGAATCAAATCATAGGGTTGTTTTTTAAGCACCCAACTCATTTACAAAATTGACTTTACATATTTGTTTCCGTTTTTGATGATACATGTATATTGAGTAAATCGATATTATGGATGGGGAAAAATCTGGTATGGGTTTTGCCGAGGGGGGGGGGGGAAATCTGGTATATACTCATTTTTCCCCCTTAAAATCTAGGGGGAAAAATCTAGTATATACTCATTTTTCCGAGGGGAAAACTCAGTATATACTCATTTTTCCGGGGGGGGGGGGGGGGGGGGGGGGGGGGGAAATGAGTAGGGGGAAAATCTAGTATGTCACACCGGTATTAAAATACAACAAAGTTCATGACAACTAATTTTGCTACGCTTGACGCGCGTTTCACCGATGGTCAAACTTACTAAAATCCGTCAGTAAAATCTGGAATACAATTAGGCCAGCATCCGAAGGTTTAACCATGCAAAGCTACAAGGGCTAAGTACATTAAATCTACAAATGTAATACGTACGCTTTACAGGCGGAAGGTATGTAGTGATGTTTAGTTCGGTCCGCCCGTCACAACACTCTCTTTTTTGTTATCAGTAAATCATAGACATCATTTGCTTAAAAATCCGTACGTACTATTCCACAATGATTTTTCTGACCGCTAAAAAACACGCGGGGAATTTCGGGCTATTGTTAGATATGGAAATATGATTGTACAGTCTGAAACAATTTACTTATGCATGATTTGAATACAAGAAAAGAAAAATATAAGTTAATAGTAGACTACTATCTAATTCTAAACTGTTGTCTGCCATTTTCTCCTACTGTCATTTTCTTTGTTAAATCATACAACGCCAAAAAAAATTTTCTGACTTTCGTCAGATTTCAAATTGTCAATGCTCGGCAATAAGATATATACATTTCTTAGACCAGCGACTTCTCTATCAAAAACACAAAAAAAAGTAAAAAAACATAAATTTTCGATATTCGACATTTACAAGACTAGATTGTGATAACCAATGCAAATGGGATTAAATTTTTATAAAAATAAAGTCAACAAATAATTTTTCGTTACATTTTATAAAATTTTGTTTCGTTTCGTTAAATTTCGTTTCGTTATTTTTCGTTTCGTTTAGCTATATTTCGTTTCGTTTCGTTGTATTTCGTTTCGTTTCGTTGCGTTTCGTTTCGTTGCGTTTCGATTGCGTTTCTCAGTTTAAAGGTACCCCATAGATTTTACATATATAACTTCAGGAGCGTAACAGGTTAAACCTGCATCATATTGATAAACAAACAATAGTCAGAGATCCCACTTGTACCAGTAAACAGATTTTAACTTCTATAGGTAACTTTCAAGAGTTAAAATTGTCTCCCTTTTTTTACTTTCACTAATTCAATTGTACAAGTAAAATGATAGAAAATCTTTCTTTTCTTAATAAGGTAGTAAAACACACTTCAAGGTTAAAAACGTCAGAAACGTTCATAGCTTTGCAGCACATAATGCTTCTACCAACAACTATTCTAAAACTATATTTAACCTTGTAAACACTTATCATACATTGTTGAATTCCTTACATTCCATAGATTATATTCCAGTTAGTTGTTACTTGCAAAAATAATTTCTTTTCATTACAAACTGATAACTCCTAAAACAAATTATATAGGAAAAAGCAATAAAATTTACACATTTTTACCATAATCATGATAATTCAAGCCTAGAATAGACTCAAACCTGTACTAAATCCTCTATAGTGCTATACATGCTCTGAAAGTACATAAACCTGGCTGTTTATTAAAAGTAAAAAACCTATACATCAACCAGCTTATTTTTTTAAGAAATGACGTCACATTTTTTACCTTAAAAACAAGCATTAATAAAAACATTCTAAAGATCGGTAAAATAAAAATGACACCATGCCAAAAAAGGGACGTTAAACTTCTGTTTTTTCGAATATTTTCATATTTTGTCAAAAAGATTATCTCTGAAAGATATTCCCTAATAGTTGAGCACACTTTTTTTACTAAACTATAAGGCAGTCTTAATTTAAAGCTACTTAAATTCAACCTTTGTATTTTCCTTAAAATATTCTAGGATGTCACTCTCGAAACTAACTTGTAAACAAAACTGAACTGTGTCTTAGAACCTAATCTTTATCTAGCCATGAAATTCACTTTTGTTCATGATTACTTATATGGTCAATAGTATCACCAACCTTCATCAGACTGAGATTATCTGTTATCTTAAGTTAATTGGGAAATAATCAACATTTATTGTGCCAAGGGAAAATTTTCAAAGGCCATGTGCACCATGAAGACACCCATGCACATCAGAAATTTTTAATGCACCATAGAGCAGATGATGTAAATATTTCAAGAAAATTATCTGTTTGATTGTAAAAATATTGTGAATAAAGTAAACTGAGCTAAAAAAATTTAAAGTTCACTTGCATAGGTAAATTTTTGTTCAGAGAAAAATACTTTACCCTAACAAGTAAATTCATAATTAAAGAAGTAAAATTCTGTTTACTTGTTTAAGACGTGGGATCTCTTACTAACAATGTTAACTAAATTTACAAGGTAACTTGTAAATTTAGACTTTCAATAAACAGCTTCCCTTGAAAGATTTTAAAATCAGATGACTTTACCATTTAACCATGAGACATGAACGGATAGGGCCTTGACCATGGGGAGGGTCAGACAATGCAGGTCAAAGGGGCAGGAAGAGGGAAGTGGGGGTCATAGAACAGGGGTTCTTATAATAAAAACCCTCTATTGCTCACTTACTCGTGAGGGGTTTAAAGGAGTTCATTTTAATGTAATGGAGCAGCGGCCTGCCTCAAATGCGCTTAGTTTAAGACCGTTTTGTCAAGTTACAATTTTTTAGTTCTATGGAAAGAAATAATTTGATGGTAAATTAGTGATATAACCTAAAAATATTAAGTTTTTTACACAAAAAATCATATTATTTTGATCTTGAACTTCATAGTAAAATTCAGGATCATAAAAGTGAAAGTGGCAATTCTAGCAGCTTTCAACATTAATAGAAAAAAACAAAAGCATTCTAATGCTAATTTTACAGTTCAGTGTCATATCAGTTGCTTTGATTTAAGCTAGACATAAAATTTCAATTTGCTCCATTACAAGTTATTGGACTGCTTTGTAGCCCTGCCTAATCACAAAGATGTCTCAAGGAGCTACATTCTTGCAGCTAAGGGAGATGGGGTCTCAGTGAGAGGGAACTAACCACAAGGGGTTCAGTTGGAGAACAGCAAATAGTGTTGTACAAATAGACAGAAAAATGGGAATGGGGATAAGAATATAATGTGTGATATGACATGTATGAGTATAATGAATGCAGGTGTTAAAACTGTGGAGAAGTGGGGGGGGGGGGGACCCCTCTGCAGCGGTAGTTTGAGATTGCTCTGACATCCTACACCTTTTTTCCAGACAAGCTGGAGCCGTGCTGAATCGATTTAAGAAAGTGAAAATCGAAGGGTGGTCATGCAAAGATTTCAGAAATTTTGAGATCCCAAGTCAGTGAAAATGATATGAATGGATAGAAAAATGATTAAGGAAGACATTGATTAATGCATTTTACTGGGAGAAAATGTGTTCCGTTAAACATTGCTAGAAGCCGTGAAGCGGCACAACAGTTATGTTGTGCTAATTCCCGTGTTTTTGCTATGGGACGAGCTCTGACATCCCACGGCCCCAGCTTGTCTGCAAAAAAAGCCGTAGGACGTCAGAGCAATATTTCGGACTAGATCCACTCCACCGTCACTTGAGGATTGATCGTACCCTGGTCTGCCTGGTGACATGCCAGCTCGTTACCAAATGTTCTTAAGATTTAAACCTCTAGCTTATCAATAAATTGCGCCTTTTTATTACCTACTACAACACAGGTATTTAACCTGTCCCATTAAACTTTAAGTTTAAAGAAAAAATGCTGAAATTTATACTTTTGATTTTTTTAATGAACAGCTATTTAACAGGTTACCAAAGCTTTATTTCATTGAGTATATCAATTTCTCAAAGGCTGGGAAACAAGTAACATACAAATGAAACCTTTAAAACTCAATATGAAAACTTTTTTGCATAAAAAAGGCTTAAAGTGCATTACAAGTTAGTGTTACCTTCTCAATGTAAATCAGCACTTTACCGCAAGTTATTCTAAGGGGAGACAACCCGACAAATAAAAACAAAACAAAGAATTTTCATCACAGATTATAATGTAAGATTTAAGCCTGGTTCTGCAACATTTAATATTCATTTATGTTCAAAAGACCTCCTATAACACGGTTATGTAAAATATTTAGCTGTCAACAGAATGATCAAGTTTTTTTTTTTATTCCATTTGAAAACAAGGACATGCTCCAAACTTCCAATGGAACAGAAACAGACTGTCTATTTTAGAATTTATAATCGCCTAAATGATGGATTGAATCCACAGGGGCTTGAATAATTTCTGGTCATTTATATCGACTTAAAAAAAATCAGTATTATAGAGTAGGGGGTCAATTTTTTTTAAGTCGATATAAACATGATCAATGACCAGAATTCAAGCCCCACATTGGACCAACATTTGTGTTTGAGATTAATCAAAGTCATTATATTTTCAGTTTCTTAATTATTGAAAGGTTCCCTAAACCATCATCATTAGACAGTCAGGTGATACATGCACATGTACATCACATTTAGGCACAATGCTTGTGTCAAGTGTCAAGTATGTCTTCATTAGTCATACAATGCATGCAATGACAACTGTTCAAACCGAACCCTGACAAAACCGAATTTCACATCAAACAGAACAAATTCTATAGACCCATAGAATTAGTAATAAGATATGCTATTTATTTTAACCTGTTAAACCAAATAGCGAACCATTTTTATTCCCTTTGTTAATTTATTAAATATCATATTATCAAAACTTGTCTAAACCGACCTCATAAGAGCTAATCAAGGATTAATATTTTGTAAAAAAATAATTTAACTTGTCAGTGTTGTATGGCTTTGATAATAAGCTGTAATAGTCCATTTACCAATTAGCTTCGGATATTATTCCGGAATAGATTTAATTTTTCTTTGTTTTAGTGCAATGAAAAATACATTGGTTACCGAATGGCATACAGACTGGACAAGTCTTGGACTTTATCCTTTATGACTATGAAAATCTACAATAAAAATCTGAAAAACTTAATGGCACTAAAATGTTTTTGACACCGTATTCTAAAAAATTACACCCAACTGTTTAACACAACCTTAAAGACCTAAAAAGTTAAAAGGGTTCCAATCACAGGGGCTTGAATTCTGGTCATTTATATCCACTTAAAAAAAATCGACCCCCTGCTCTATAATACCAGAATTCAAGCCCCTGTTGTTCCAATATAATGATATCAATCACAGTAGATTAAAATTATATCTTAGAAAACTATTGTAATAATTGGTGCCTACTGTTAAATCCAAAAAAAACAAAGGTTCTGGTTTTCAACAAAGCAGGCAGACACATCAATGATAAGTTTTCATACCAAAATTATGAAATTGAATGTGTTCAACAATACAAATATTTAGGTGTTACTTTCAGTGCATCAGGCACATTTTCCTTTGCTCAGAGAGAACTTTACAACAAAGCACTAAAAGCTTACTTTAAACTACAAAAAGATTTCTTATCAAACAATCCTAAGATTAAGACTTCTCTACACGTATTTGATCATACTATTACACCAATCCTATTATATGGTTGCGAGATATGGGGTTTCTTCAACTGCTTCTCCACTAAAGTCAAGAACAATACTAATGTATCTTTCGATAGAATATTTTCAGATATCTTGTGTGAGAAATTACATATTAAATTTTGTAAGAGAATTCTTGCTGTTCACAAAAAGGCAACCAACCTAGCTGTTCTGTCAGAACTAGGTCGATTTCCAATGCACTTCAACATTATCAAATCAATGGTCAACTATCGTGAGAGATTAGAAAATCTCAAGAACTTCAGTATCCTGAAGGATGCATATATCGACTCTAGAAAATTATATGAAAGCAAGAAACCTTCATGGTATGGGTCAGTTCAGCTAATTATACAAAAAATACCTGAGTTGAACAATAACACAACAAATAACAACAAACTAAGTAAGAAAATTTTTTTCTCAATACTAAAAGAATACTATATTGAAATGTGAGAAGTACAACTATAAATAATTCAGATGGAAAGCTCCGTACTTATTTTACTTTTAAAACAAACTTTGGATATGAAAAATATTTAGATTTAATAACGAACTCTGAGCAAAGGAGTGTGTTATGCAGATTCAGAATCTCTGCCAATAGACTTCAAATAGAGAGAGGTAGATATCAGGGTATTCCTCCAGACCAAAGAATTTGTGCACAGTGCAGTTCAGGAGAAGTTGAAAACGAAATTCATTTTATATTCACATGTCCTAAATTTACAAAAGAAAGAGAAAATCTCGAAAAAATAGTATCTGAACAATACTACAATTACACTAATTTAGATAACACTCAAAAATTTATATGGCTATTTGTATGTGAAAATCCCATTGTTCTAAAAACACTATGTGAATTTATATCTAAGCATGAAAAGTTTGATATGTACATGTAAATTATGTATGTATATATATTCCTTCATATTTCTTCATTCACTTTTAGTTGTTTGTCTACATTGGGCACGAGGAGGAATGCAGTATCAAGTAATCTTGTACGCATTACCTTGAGCACTGTCTCTTGGTGCCCCTTGTAGTCTCACAACATCCAATAGTCATTATTTAAAATCTTAATAAAAAAACACTTTTTAGCTCACCTGGACCGAAGGTCCATGGGAGCTTATACTATCACTTGGCGTCCGTCGTCGTCGTCGTCGTCTGTCGTCGTCGTCGTCTGTTAACAATTTTTCAAACTTTAACTTGTCCGACACCATAAGTCCAATTGCAACCAAACTTGGTACAGTTGTTTAGTAGCATTATGTGTACAAAACTATCGTTCGGATTTTTGATTCGTAAAAAAACATGGCCGCCATGGCTAAAAATAGAACATAGGGGTAAATTGCAGTTTTTGCTGATAACTCAAAAACAGTACCAGATATCAAAATTCTGGCAAAGGGTTTAAGTAATCAGCACATCAAGATCTACCTGCCCAGAAATTTTCAAGAAGATCCAACAACTGATATAGGAGTTATTGCCCTTTTTCTGGATTTTTTCAAAATTTTGCACTTATTTAGCCCTATATCTTGAAAACTATACAAGATATTTTAAAAATTCAAATTGCATATGATTAAGCACATCAAGATCTACATTTCATGTAATAAGGTCAAAGCTGTAGAACAATTTCTTTTAGGAGTTTTGGCCCTTTAAATCATCAAAATTTACCATTTTTCATTACTTTTCCCCTGAATTTCATAGATTACGTTGTCTGACACCATACATCCAACTTCAACCAAACTTGGCACAGTTGTTGAATAGCAGAAATGCTACCAATCTATCGTTCGGATTTTTGATTCGTCAAAAAATATTGCCGCCATGGCTAAAAATAGAACATATGGGTAAATTGCAGTTTTTTGCTAATTACTCAAAAATAGTTACAGATATCAAAATTCTGATGGGAGACAAAAGTGATCAGCATCTCAAGATCTACCTGCTATGAAATATTCAAGAAGATCCAACAATCGACATAGGAGTTATTGCCCTTTTTCTGGATTTTTTCAAATTTTTTCACTTATTTAGCCCTGTATCTTGAAAACTATATAAGATATTTCAAAAATTTAAGTTGCATATGATTAACCACATCAAGATCTACATTTCATGTATTTAGGTCAAAGCTGTAGGACCATTTCTTTTAGGAGTTATTATCCTTTAAACAACAAAATTTACCATTTTTCATTACTTTTCCTCTGAATTTCAAAGATTAACTTGTTTGACAAGGTAAAACCAACTGCATCTCAAGATGGCACACTTGTTTAATAGCGTTCAGGTGAGCGATTCAGGCTCTTGGGAGCCTCTTGTTTTTTGTTTTTTGGTTTTTTTTTTGTTGGTCTACATTGGGCACGAGGTGGAATGCAGTATCAAGTAATCTTGTACGCATTACTTTAAGCACTGTCCCTTGGTGCCCTTTGTAGTCCTACAATATACAAAAGAAAGAGAAAACTCATATCTTTGCAGAGGTCTTGTCTGTCTACATTGGGCACAATGGAGGTATGCAGCGCAATTTAAATTGCACGCATATCCTGAAGCACCGTCCCTTAGTGCCCACTGTGGTCAGAAAAAGACTTTCTGCACTGATCTATTAAGTGCTGAACTTACTAGTTAATATTGTTTATTTAAATCATGCAAATATACATCCTCAACCGCAACAAGGTTAATGATTGAAACACTCCTGATCTGCACTAGCTGCCAATTCAGTCATTTTTTTTATTTATTATTTTTTTTATGTTCTTCACAATGTCTGTGTTGAGTCTTATTGTTTTTTTGTGTATTTTCTTTATATAGACAATGGCTATTAATGTAAAATGGCCACTATATATAGACATTTTTAATTGATCAGTCATAAAACCTTTCCGGTGTTTTAGGGGTTTGTCAAGTAGACGTTAAATTAACAGATATAGGTGTTAATAAAAGGTTTATTGCCATAATTGACATGATGATTGTATAAACAGTTTGAGATTATTCAGTAAAGCCATGTATATTTGGCACACGCTAGTGCCCTCAGTTGACATTGAAATGCAATTTTAGTGAGCGTTGTAAATCTCCCGCTTTTTTGTCCAATCTCCAGCCAAAAAATTCAAAATTTCCAGCTTTGTCATCACAGATCTGTCACATGTATGTAATTATCTGTAAACCTCATTAAAATGTCTTTTAAATAGGGACACTGTTTTATGTAGCTAGAATTTTCTACAGATTATACTTTTTCCAGATGAAAATCTTTCTAAAAAAATATATCTTTGAGGTTTTTATATATTTTTTTTTTTGGTAGTTATGATGTTTTTTGTTTGTTTGTTTTTTTTAACAATTCCATGTCGTTATATGTACAGTAGCTTTCTTTTTAAAGATCCTTTTAAAAGAATGCTTAATGGTGTATTTTTTTTTTCTTTCTAGACAATATGGCATCTCCTCCTAACCTACAACAGTTATCACTCCAACCAGCTCAACCAATGGCGGAGGGTGGACAAGATGCAGTGTTACCTCAGCCTCAAACATTATCTGTCACCCTCAAGCCGTCACCCTCAACGCTAAGTCTAACTAGCCCAGAGGGTATCGATTGTTACGGTAATGAGAGACAAGTACTAATGAAGCAGACTAAGTTCTTCAACAACAAGGATCTCAGTGACATTGTGTTGACAGTTGGTGGAAACAAGTTCTTTGCTCATAAGTTTATATTGGTGCAGTGCAGTGATGTCTTTGAGAGGATGCTTAGTGATGAGTGGAGCAATAATGAAAAGAAAGTGAGTTTGTAAATAAAACCCAAAAGATTTGCATTGCTATACATTATAGTAATGTTTTTTTTTCTATTAGTTGTTAAATATGAAATATTGAAAGTAACATCATGGTCCTCTCGTGAGCTAAGCAACAATGTTTATAATAGTTTAGTATATTTTGTCCTCTTTCACAACATGAATTGAAGCAAGGATATAGTATTTCTGTGTGTCTATCCATGGCTTTGCAATGTGCTCATACATCACTCTCTTGTAAGCACCCTCAAAGTTTTGAGGAAGTTATTTCCCTTTAACCAACCAAAAAAAATAATTTGGATTGTGGAACCTTAATTCTGCTCTTCTTGTTTACCATTAAAACATGTATTTGTAATTTGTAAAATGATCATGATTGCCGAAACTGTCTTTTTGTTATTTATGATTAATAATTTTCTATTGTTATGTTTTAGGAAGTAGAATTAGTGGAAGACAGTGACTGTGTGGAAGTATTTCCCAGATTTCTCAAGTTTTTATACAGCTGCCATATCAAGTTAAACATTGACAATGCCCTTCCTGTTCTGATTCTAGCAGATAAATATAACGTGACCAGCCTCAGACAAGTCTGTACTAACTTTGCTTGCTCGTTCATCATACCAAAGCTCCAGTTGAAAGACGTCTTTCACCAGTGGTTTCAGTATGGAACAAAATGCTACCACAAACAGCTGATTCAATCTTGTATAAATGTCTTGGCTGAAAAGATGGATGAAGTTATTGGGTCTGTAGAGTGGGAACAGGAATGGTTGAATCTGGACAGAGATCAGCTGGTGGAGTTTTTACAAAGTTCTGATCTTGTTGTCAAAGATGAAAAGGAATTATGGGATGCTGCTATAAAGTGGGCTCTCTCTACTCAGCATCAGTCAAGATTAGAGAACCTGATTACAAATTTACAAGAAATTGTAAAGTACATTAGATTCCCCATGATGGCCCCTCAACAGCTTTGTGAGATTGAGAGATCTGACATTGTACAGAAACATCCAAACATTTTCCAGCAGTCATTTCTTTTGGCTTACAAATATCATGCACTGACTCTTACTAGCAGGGCACATGAAAAGTGTTTCACAACATCTGCCTGTCTGTTGAGAAACTACACAGATCTTCGATGGGATAAGAGATTTGTCATAAATTATCAAACATGTCAGAGATTCAATGAAATTAGTGAGCGATTTTCCACCAGAGCATCTTCACTTCCTGTCCAAGTATGGGACTGGGAACTCAAAGTCTTCCCTAAAGGTTTCAGCTCCAATGCTGATGACTTTCGATGCATCTTATATTCCAATTTGATACTTGACCAGCCAAGACCCATTGAATATTTATTGTCCATTGTAGGAAAGGAGGAGATTATTCATTCTGTTTGTGGCAAAAAAAGTTTCTCGAAAACCAGGTACACAGCCGATACTGAAATGGACAAGAAAGTTAGTGTTGCCGAGTTAGCTGATTCCAACTCCCCTTACCTAGTGGATGATAAGCTTATTCTACAGATTTCACTTAAACCTGTAGACTGAGACACATCTTCTCTGTAACTTTGTTTTTTTTTTTTATTTTCATTTTATTGTTGATTATAGATCACTAGATTCCACAGGAAATTATTATTTTATTTTGTTTTGTTATAAAGTGATTTCAAAAATGGAATTTATTTACCCAGTACCTTATATTTCAATGGGCTTTAAGAAAAAAAACCCCAAAACAAGCATTTCTGGTATTTATCATGGTAGATATTTTTTTTTACTATTTTGAATTTTGGTTAAAAGAACATTTTAATACAAACAAAATCAGAGAACATTGTTTATATAGAAGATAATATGATGTGGTATAAGTGTATGTTACATAACCTACAATATTGACAATAATTCGAAAAATCCACAACGGAAAACAGCCATACCGGTATTTGTTTTACAATGTATATACTTAGAGCTTTCATTTACTTATGTTTACTTATTTTAATATGACATAAAAAAATGTTTGGACATATTATTCTTATATTTGTTTCATTACTTATTTCCTTTTTGTTACATTTTGGTGACCATTATTATATGTATGCTACAAAACTAATGCTGTTATGTGAATTTTGATGTGGCCACAATTTTTTTTTTATTCTAAAAATAAAAAATGTTAATGTTAAGAGGGTATCATTGTCTTTGTTTTTGTTATCATCTTGGGACAATTGGTTTCTTAGAGATAACTTTAAGTTATAGTTGACTGATTCATATAAAACTGTAATATGATCTTCTTAACTGAAATTTTAAGGACTTGACTTATTTTAAGTTAAAGACATAATGCAACATCTGGGACAGATGGACAGACAGACAGACATAGAGATGGACAGAAGAACGGACGGATGAATGAACCTGAACACTAACTGTCCCTCTACTTTTGAAGGTAGGGCATAAAAATATTTATTAATCCCTAAAAATTGGTTATAAAATTATGAAATTGTATTCTATAAGAGATATGTTTCATTAAAATATTAAAGTTAATGCTACAAGCATCAATTTGTAAATCGTGATTACATGTTTTTGCTCTGGTCACCTTGTCTTGAAATAAACTCTCTGTTGAGAAATGTTTTTGTTGTTTCTTTTTGTTGCCTGTGATATTTTTTGTTATCAGTCCCTGTTGTGTAGATATGATATGATATGTAGCTTAAAACCCATAAGATGAAATACATGCATTTGTTACCAAGCTTCAACCAATAGTCAACAACAACAAAATAATTATAGTATAACTAACGAATGATTCCGAATATGAGGAAATATTCAACTTGTGACCGAACAACCCAATAATTCACGAGTGCGCTTAGCGCACGAGTGAATTTTTAAGGTTGTTCGGTCACAAGTTGAATATTTCCCATATTCGGAATCTTGAGTTAGTTATACTATTTATTACATAGATAAAACTACAGTTATGGCTTTATTCATGGCTGAATTACGAAAATGTTAGGTTGGACTATTTTCATGCAGGCGCAATGGTTTTCGACGTCATAAACGACGTTATAGGTAATGCCGAACAACAGTTAATTAAAATTTCACGCGTTTTTAGTTATTTCACTGAGTTAGATAAAGGATTTCTGTTCACTCGGAAATCTCGATATTTCACTGCTATCTATGTAATAAATTAAAATAAATCAATCAAAATACACATGTACATATTAGCAACTTTTAGTTGTCATTGCAAAATATTTGTCAGCAAGATTTAGTTAAATGCAACTCAAGTGGATGTTTTTCAGGGTTTTACACCCATTTGGCACACCTTTGACTTACAGGGTCGGTCTAAATGGTGGAGAAACCCAAATTAGTCTTAGGATACCTTGGGCAGTAACTGGCAAATATGATATGCAACTTAAGAGTTCTCAGTGCTTATATTAATATTCATGAATTTTGATGAAATGAATCATTTTGCTTTGAACTGTGATGGGGACATTTTCAGTTATTTGTGATTTAGACTTTCCCATTTCCTGTGAACTGTGATATCAGATTTTTTTTTCATGTACCATGATGTAGACCCCCTTCATGACCCCCAGTTCAACACAATTTAGTCCAAATTTACATGAAAAGCTAGATTTTTTTCAATACATGAACTTTGAACCGTTGTGTTTCTTGTAAAATGTTGTGCATGTAGAGATTTTAGAAATTAGTATAAGATATTTAAATCATTGAGTTAGAGAACATTGAAACTGTCAGGTACATTTTAATCAAATCATGAACATTTTGTTTCTGATGAATTGTTTTTAAAGTGCAATGTAATTTATTGTTATTTTTGAAAGCACGTTACTGTATACATGGAATATACATGCCTTCATTAAGTAAATGTTTTTATATGACCACAAAAAATTTGTGGTCGTATAATGTTATGGCGATGTCGTCATCTGTGTCTGTGCTGCGTCGTCTGGGGACACTTTGGTTTCCGTGTGATAACTCGAGTAAATGGTGACCAAATGTTATGAAATTTTGATATGATGTTTGTTTCCACTAAAGGAAGGTTGGTAAAGTATTTGGGGTTTGTGGCCCCTACCGTTTGAGAAAAAAGGGCCAAAAAGGGCTAAAACATGTGTATTGACAAAACTGTTGTATAATGTTTATTATTCATTCGATTTTCAAAATTCTTTTTTTATTGAATTCATCATTAAATTCTGTCAACTAAATGTGTCAATGGTTTTGATATATTTTGCACTGTTACATTGATACTGGGGGTCAAAAAAGGGCCACACCCAAAAAATTGACTTTTTTATTTGTGGTCCGTTTTTCAAAATCTTTTTTTCATTAGAATCCTTGTGAAAATCCCTGACTGTGCTTTTCAATCAGATTTGCGATATCTCTTACCATTTTTGAGATATTAGGGGTCAAAGGGGCCAAAAACACCATTTTTTAGAAGTTTGTTAAGGCAAATAGTTTTATACCAAAAATTAAGTTGTAGTGAACCAGCCAATTGTTATGAAGTTTTAATATGATGATTATATCCACTAAAGGAATGTTGGTTTTGATTTGGGGGTTTGTGGCCCCTACTGTTTTAGAAAAAAGGGCCAAAAGGGCTAAAACAGGTGTATTGACAAAACTGTTGTAGAATGTTTATTATTTATTTGATTTTGAAATTTTTATTTTTTTTGAATTCATCATGAAATTCTGTCAGCAAAATGTGTCAATGGTTTTGATATGTATTGCACTGTTGCATTGCTACTGGGGGTCAAAAAGGGGTCACACCCCAAAAAATGACTTTTTTATTTGTGGTCCGATTTTCAAAATCTTTTTTTCATTGGAATCCTTTTGAAAATCCCTGCCTGTGTTTTCAATCAGATTTGCAATATCTGTAACCGTTTTTGAGAAATTAGGGGTCAAAGGGGCAAAATTGTAAATTAATACATGTATATAAACAAGGCATTTTTATTAGATGTTGATATAAATATATATGTGTCAAAAATGCATTTTTAAGTCCACCACAGGATGCATGTGTCAAAAAGCTTTGTAAGTCCACCATGGGCTTTATGTGACCAAAGCAATGAACTATCCATATTGGGCCTCCAACGTACAGGGTTCAACTTGTTGCGGTCGTATCATGCTGCGCTCGGCGTAGCTTTTTAGGGTCATGTGAGCTATTGTCATCACTTGGCGTCCGTCGTCCGTAAACTTTTTAAAACGTTAACTCCTCTGACACCATTAGTCCAATTGGAACCAAACTTGGTATGGTTGTTCATTAGCATTCAGTGCTTAGAACTGATGTGGGGATTTTGATTCGTCGTAAGACATGGCCGCCATGGCTAAAAATAGAACATAGGGGTAAAATGCAGTTTTTTGCAAATAACTCAAAAACGGCTACAGATATCAAAATAGATAAAAGTGATCAGCACCTCAAGATCTACCTACCCTGAAATTTTGAAGAAAATCCAACGACCCATGTAGGAGTTATTGCCCTTTTTGTGGATTTTTTGCAAATTTTGCACCTGTTTAGCTCAATATCTTGAAAACTATACTAGATATTTGAGAAATTTATATTTCATATTGTTAAGCACATCAAGATCTACAAAATATGTAATAGAGTCAACGTTCTAGGACCTTTCCTTTTAGGAGTTTTTGCCCTTAGAACGTCAAAATTTAGCATTTTAACAGCATTTCCTCGTTACATTGAAAACGTTAACTCCTCTGACACTTTAAGTCCAAATGGAACCAAACTTGGTATAGTTGTTTATTAGCATTAGGTGTATAGAACTGATGTGGGGATTTTTGATTGGTCGTAAAACATGGCTGCTGTGGCTAAAAATAGAACATAGGGGTAAATGGCAGTTTTTTGCAAATAACTCTAAAACGGTGACAGATTTCAAAATTTTGATTGGAACAAAAGTGATCAGCACCTCAAGATCTACCAGCTCTGAAATTTTGAAGAAAATCCAACAACCCATGTAGGAGTTATTGCCCTTTTTGTGGATTTTTTGCAAATTTTGCACCTGTTTAGCTCAATATCTTGAAAACTATACAAGATATTTGAGAAATTTAAATTGCATATTGTTAAGCGCATCAAGATCTACAAAATTGGTAACATGGTCAACGTTGTAGGACCTTTCCTTTGAGGAGTTATTGCCCTTGGAACGTCAAAATTGAGCAATTTAACTGCATTTCCTTATATTGAAAATGTTAACTCCTCTGACACTTTAAGTCTTAATGGAACCAAACTTGGTATTATTGTTTATTATTATTAGGTTATAGAACTGTTGTGGGGATTTTTGATTGGTTGTAAAACATGGCCGCTGTGGCTAAAAATAGAACATTAGGTTAAACTGCATTTTTTTTGCAAATAACTCAAAAAGGGTGACAGATTTTTAGATTTTGATTGAGAACAAAAGTGATCAGCACCTTTAGATCCACCATATTGTCAGATGACCCCCTTATTAATCTTATGACCCTTTCAACGTTAAATAGATTTTGCCTTATAACCTTTACTTCAGGCACATATGTCAGGTGAGCGATTCAGGCTCCTGGGAGCCTCTAGTTATTGTTAGCATTCAATGAATTGATGTTGAATAACTAAGTAAAAGAAAAGCATAATATTGAATGAAGGAAAACATAATTTCATTAAATTCTGAAAAATCTAATAAACATTCCAAATAACATTTGGTGTTATCTTTATGATCAGATTGGCTTTTTGGTGTAAGTTGTCCACTGTCATTACTTAAGCATGAAAATCATCTGGTTTTATTAAGCTCACCTGGGTGCTGTTTCATAAAGCGATCGCTAATTAATGTGCTCATTATTCCATACAAATTAAATGGGCTTATGTACACGTAAGGCTTTATGAAACAGCCCCCTGATCTACTGGTTAGTAACTTTTTTCTTCTCTCAATTTTAAATGTTTATTTCCCCCCCAGACACACACAAACACACACTTTGGTGGGGAGACATTGTTTTTGTCATGTCCGTCACATGGCAGCAGAACTCCTGTATAACTACTGAATGGTGTGTGTGTTGGTGTTCAATGCCCTTTATCGACTCACCTGGGCCATGTAGGAAGGTCAGTTTTATTCGAGAAGGAAACTGGAGTACCTAAAAAAAAAAACACTGACCTTGGGCAAAACCTAATCACATACAAGTTAGGATGTCCCACTTTTGTAAACTACAAGCGGGACTCAAACACCACCTGAGAGGTGATCGGCTATGGAATACACTAAAACTTGGTATTTAGGAAGTCCACCATTTCACTGTGTGACTATTTCAATACTGGATTTGAATTGTATGCATGGTCTTTCAAATTTACCACCTGATTATGTGAGCTGTGTCATATACACTTATTCTACATTACATTATATTTCTATTTTTTTAGGATTTTTGAGCTGAATGTAACAACTTTAGTCTATCTGCAATTATTTTCATTTTGCATTATGATCTGGTGTCAGGAATATTTTATTCCTTATTCCCTCTCACCTCATCCATACATCTTTTAGACTATTTGTACCTCAAAGCTTGAAAGTTAGACCAATGAATTCATAATAGCAATTCAGGCTCTCATGTAATTAAACAAGAACACTTTTATCCATAATTTAATGTGAAAATCAACATATCAACACAATACAATCGAATAGACTTCAATGTAAAATGGCCATACTATCATATTTTAAATAAAATAACTTAAATGGTATAGAAATATTATAAATAAGAAGAATATGTCCAGTTAAACATAAATGTGATGATACCACATTCTAGTTTGTTAGAAGTGAAATATTCTAAACACTGTAAGTATATCTGGGAGAAATGGTATCTGATAACAAGTGTTAAAATCAAAATATTGTATATTCAAATATGGACAATACACAAGTTCATTAAGTTCAGTGGATAACCTCCAGAAGATGTTTGGAAAAATCAAGAAATAATTCCTTAGGAAAATGTTTTTACTTAGAGTTTAAAACCCATTTTTAACTCATTTTATGTGTACTTAAAAAACTTAGAATGTTGCATATAAATTATTCCAATTTTGCATGTAATGAAAAATTTCAATTGTCAATCATATCAGTTTGGAATCAGGAATAATTTTGGTCAAATGACCATGACCACATAAACATAAAATAGTCACAACTGTTGACAGTTTAAATTTCATGAAAATGATGATTAACCAACAATGGAATTCTAGCATCAAAGATCATTTGTGATGAACTTATTGTTGTGTTATCCAGTGCCATACTAACAAATTTAACATTAAGTCAATACAGATTTATTCTGAGGAAAGTGTAGGTTTAGAAATTGAAAAAGTCCTTAAAAATCATCTTTATTACAAGAATATTTTAATAAATACATGTATGGTACCATAAAAAGAAGCAAAATGTATTAAATCAAAATTTAGCAAGAGTTTTCAATTCAAAATAATAAATATGATGTTTTTAAAAGACATAGAAATAGACCAGTGTATTGGAATACATGTATATTAATATGCTAATAAGAAAGTCTATGTCATAGACAAGAAAAAAATTTTACACTAAAAAAAATATCAAAGTTAAGAAAGGATTGAGTACACAAAATACAAAGGCACACCACAAGTTTTGATTTCAGTGATTTTCTTTTTCAAAAGTATTGATACAGTAATAAAATACACTTGTTTAACTATTCTAGCATTAAAATTGTTTAATAAATACATATTCAGATATATTTGCACATTTATCATGAAAGCACTTTTTAATTCAAAGAGATCATGTCCACAAATTACACGAAACACAACACTTATCGATAGAAAACTTTCACATTTGAACTGTAAAAAATTACTGAAAATAATAGTTTTCAAATGAAGTTTTTCTTTAAGAACTATACATCATTTGCCTTATACTCAATATCTTATTGTAAACAATAAAAAATAGTAGCAAAACAAAGCATATCTATAAAACATTAAAATTAAATAATCATACAGACTTGCATCCACACATTCCATGGTTTCCCACAAAAGAAATTATTGACCACTTTATGCTAAATTTTAAATGTTAAGGATGCTTAAACGACGTAAATGATGGAGATGATGATGATGGAATGGCCATGATGTAATTTTCAGAGGACTTTTCACTCCTGATGAAGGCAACTGCAGAAACGTTGAGACTTTTGAGCCATTATTAATAAATATATATTAAATTTTAAAATTCTAAAATATATTTTTACTAATCTTTTAAATATAGATTGACAGAGAACATATTTCTATTTTAGGTAAATAAATATTATTTCTTTAAATAGTAAGGTTTGCCATATTTTTAAAATATAAATTCATTTCCTCCATATGTTCTAAAAAATTTCACAAGAAGAATTTAGTTGTTAGGAGCTCTATTCTAATGAATGATTGTAAAATGAGTAGTAATAGTAGTTAGAAAATGATTAAAATTAATTGTGACATCATGACATTGAAAATGTAACAAGCTAAACTTTCTTTAAAAAATGTTATTGTTTTTACCAAAACTAGGTGTAAGGCTACTGTGCCAACTTTAAAAACTTTAAAAAATACCTATGTCTGAGAATATTCTCAACTCATTGTCTTTACTATAGAAGTTGAGAATAATCTATGACTTAGTAATCTTTATTGGTTTTGGCACTGGGGCCAGATGAAAATTTGATAAGTCAATTGTAGGTGAATATCTATTCGAATGTATAATTAATTGTACACGTATCTTGAATAGATTAACCCTTAATTTCAATTATTTCTTTTTAATTGCTCAGGGTCAAAATGTGAATCATATCTTTGCCATAGCAGAGATGAAAATAAATGATAAATGAACCTTACAGCATTCACACCTAGCCAACTAAATATAAAACAACACAAACTCTCGAATATCACAGATGAATGAATATACATTAGATGTCATGGATTTCTACATACAGTAATGTAATGCACCAAAAAATAATGAATTCTATGTTCATTAAAAATCACAAAAATCTCAAATTCTAGGAGTGACTGTAAAAATCTAAAATGAAGGTAAACAACTTTTAGAAGCAATTTCAATAAATTGTCAAAGGAAAAAAATCTGTCAAAGTAAAAAATGGCCAGATTTTGATAAACAGGAAGAAGATGAGCGACAGACCTGAAATCAAATTCCATGTTATGGGACCCACCCTGATGCTGTATACCAACTATCAAGTGGCTGTGATAAGTAGTTGCTGAGAAAACTGTTACGAAATTTTTTTCCCTGCCTGCCACCTGACATTCGCCGCTTGACATTCAACATTTTATAACCATGATTTTTCACTTCGTGAAATCCGCCCAAAAATTACCTCTATGAACCCTATAAGGTTCTGGCTGCAAATGAATGTTTCAATGTTCAGGAAAAGTGTAATTAATAAAGAAATTCCAATTTAACTGCATACAGATTTGAACTACAGGTACCGTAGATCATACTATTAATGTAGAAAATAAGGGTCAAGGTTAACTGTATCAGCTACTGATGTAACCCCTTACCATAGATATTAAATGTCAAAATGAATTGAAGTTAATGAAAAATGGAAATATAGGCCAGGGTAATATAATTTGAGCTTTTTCATTTGTCTAATTAATATGATGTACCTATCCAAAACCATTAGATATAATAACTGACCTAACATCAATTTTATTTGATCAGGTGTTTAAGCTTGCTGAAAAACTAACGTTCTTGATAACTTGACCAAGATCACTGATTGGAAAATGTAGGTCAAAATGACCATACACCTGTATTTTTGGATGTTAATTATGATGTTTTAATTGTTACTCAAATATCAGGAATAATATTATCCTTTAGATGCTACTGCAAGCAAGCCAACATGGGGTAATCACCCTAAAGCCTGTAGTATAAGAAAACAAGAATAACTACATGTATACTTATGCATAAATATAAACATGCTTTGTTAAAATTTCATTTCTACATGTAACAATCTCTGGTTGCTGTATTATGTTTCAGAATCCGGTTGACTTGTAGTTTCCATTCTCTCAGACTCAGGAACATCCTGTGAATACTCTGCACTAACATAGTTTTCAGAGCTAGCAGATTTTAGACTGTCATTGCTCTTTGACGAACTGGGTACCTGACTTCCTGTGCTTGTTGAAGGACCAGCATTTGACATACCCATATTGGTTTTCTCAGCAGGACATTCAAAATGAACACAATGGAACACCTGTTCAAAGTGAAATAAAGTTTTTAAAATATTTTAAAAACTTATATTCTAAAAATAGGTAGCATAAACAAACTATGATATATAGCTTCTACAACACGATCGAGGTGATTATGCATTTTCTAACATCTAGGGAAATAAATTTGATTGCTGAGCGATTAAAATATCAAATTTATTTCCCAAGATGTCCATAATCATCAAGAATTTAGTTGTAGAAGGTTTTTCTCTAATGTTTACAGGTAAAAAAATGCAAAAAGATTCATCATCAATTGCACGTGCAATTAAGCCAAAAACTAAATTTTCTCTAGAGGTTAGAAATATTTTTCCACAACTGGTTGAGAGGTTGATAAATCAGATGAAAATTAGAGACAATGTGAAGTACATATATTTTTCAATTAAGTCATTTATCACCATTGATTTAAAATATTTCATAGTGAAAATAATCAGTAAACGATATTGGAACCAAGGCCCTGGAATCGGTTATATTTGCCAGTCATGTCCGAAATTTTGTCCAAAATGACAGATCAAAAATTCCCCAAATCGGACATTTCAAATTTTCTTTGCACAATGTTTTTGTCAGTCTGTCATAAATTCATTAATTGTCCTGATGAGCATCCGGTAGGGTGGTCACTTAATCTCATTAAAAAGTCTGATTGTGGTGTCAAACACAGGTGTGAATTGCTTCAGGGCTATGCTAATTAGGTTATCAGTCACACCTGTCTGATCATGGCCATGTGCGTTGAAGAAGATTTACCTGTAGATAATTAAATCAATAATGTTAATTAACTGTACAAAGTTGTTTGTTTTGTTTATTTAGATATCAGATCTTCATTAAAATTGAGAAAAAACACACTCAATGGGTCAAAAGACTTAAGAGTATTTGTACACTATAAATAAATTTGTTTACATATAACGCATGTGCGAGATAAAAAAAAAAATCTGAAATATTACCAAATAATAATTTACCAGATACCTGTATTGTGATATATTTCATTAAACAGAAAATCTTATTTGCATTTCTCAACACTTTTTGTTAATTTGGTTTTCTTTTGAAAATAAAATATTATTTTTGTATATTCATCATTCCAATCTACTTCAACTTTACTTTTACTTTCACTTTTATATGAGCGATCTTTTGTATCAAGTAAATCAAGCAATTTTTAATAAACCATGAGGAATATTTTAAACAACCCAGGATATCATTTTCAGCTTATTATAAAATATTTCAAACAAGCAAGTACTTGTTTAGGTAATACCAGATTGACAGCAGATTTCAAGGAGGATAAAAGGGGGCACGAGTCTTCAACATAGGAAGGAGACAATATCATATGACATTGCATAAGAAGTGGTCATTGTACATTAAAAATTTGGGAAAAATGACAGAAATCAACTCAAAAAATGTCCAGGGCCTTGATGGGAACCAAAATATATTAAGATTACAATAAAAAAAAGTCATTCAAGTCTAGATTTGTTTTTTTTTACACAAGTACTAAATAGTTGTCATTCTGTTTAAGATGCATTTATTATCAATAGGGGGGAGGTAGGGCCCATAAACGAAGTTTAAACCTGCCACATTGTTTATTCTGTATGCCTATCCTAACTCAGTAATCTTTACTTGTACCAGCTGTCTTTATGTTTTTGTTAAATGTCAAGAAAGGGTTTTTTATGCCCCATCTACAAAAGTAGGGGGCATATGGCGTTAAGGTCTGTCCATCCATCCGTTCATTGTACCATTCATCCATTAGTATGTCTGTCTGTCCCAAATGTTGTGAGATGGGGCATTTTTTCTTTTGGATATCATATTGTTTGTTGATAATTTTAGGATTGTTTTATATATTTTAATATCTGGCCAATGTGAAACAGCAAGTTGGTCACATTGAAGGCTGCAGTTTAAGATTTTTTTGGATTATTGAATTGTTGCTGATATATGTATATGTAGGTTATGTCACATACACTTATTAAACATCTCATTATCTTCTAAATGTTTATGATTAACATGATTAAAGGAAATGGTTTTGTTACTTCGCATGCATATTCTTAAATTGATCAACTTTAAAGTTGAACACCACAGTAGCAGTGTGATGATTGGGATTCAGAAAAGCTTTATATGTGTACACACCATTTGTGATTCTATCTTAACAGCAAGGCCTAATTTATATGCAAAGAATTTTTAATTTTATTAATTTAGTAATTTAAAATTAATTTAAAAGCATTACCTCATTAGCAGTATTACTTGTTCCAACAATCTTAACAAAAGCTACAGGTCTCTTCTCAAAGGTAATGTGCTGCCAAGACCTACAACACAGATTATATAAATCATCTATTTGAACATTCAAACAAAAGTTGACAAAGCATGAAAATAACTGTAAATATGGAGATATGTCTTAAGAGTGCAATTAGAGGGAAGATGGTGCAATAAAACCTGGTTTAACCCATTTTTTCCTTTGAAATGCTTATACCAAGTCAAAACCATTGTGATCTTCAATTTTGCTGTGGTTGGTTTTTTCTTCTTATGGATATGATACTGATCATCTAAGTTCAGTAGTTTTGTTACTATCTTTATTTACACATGGTGGATGTCAAACACTACTGTAAATCATTTGATTTTAGGACTTTAAGGTTTTCCAGATTTCCAAGATGAACAGTGTTGCAAAGACAAACCCCTTCTACTTTTAAATCAACTTTTTTATTTAGAATTTTATTTAAAAAAATGCTTAAATAAACATTTGCATTATCAATCTCGTTTGTTTCCCATAAAAATAAATTGTTTTACAGAATTTAAAAGACAGTTTGTATCTTTTTGATGATTTTGTTTATCGTTTACTTACTTGCAAGGTTCATTCCTTCTGTCTACTACCATGTGCCAATTCTTCTGATCGATGGAAACCTCTATGTAATAACTATAGCTTCTATCATCACAATCCCACAGTAGCAACCTAAAAGACAAGTATAAGACACTATATAATATCATCACAATCCCACAGTAGCAACCTAAAAGACAAGATATAAGATAAGTATAAGAAACTATATAATATCATCACAATCCCACAGTAACAACCTACAACACAAGACATGTACTAAGTATTTAAGGTTGCTCCTTAGTTCTGTAATTTTTTGGAATCTTCTTGATTTTACCATCAAAATAAGGTTAATTGTTTTGTCCATGAACACCCTATTTTCTCTTTCTAAATGTCTTTAATATGTCATAAAGAAGTGGTAAACATAGTTTTATCAAATCCTATTTATTCTGTCATGGGTTTTAACAGCTTAATAGTGCCAATGCTTAACCTATGAAAAAGTCAGAGAAAACCTCCCTCCAAAACTTAACCTTCTTTATCTTGAAAACGAGGTCACAAACCTATCAAAATGTTTTGCTTCTTTTAAATCTTTAACTCTTATCTTTTCATTTAAGGCATCAAATTTGAAACCTATTTATTTTCAATAATAGTAGCCAACATCCTTAACCTTATTTTTATGTATCTGTATCAAAGTGTGTAAAACATGTTGTGAATTTTATATTTGCAGTTTTGTGAGTGTATATATTAACATGTATTTCATAAGCAAGGGTCTGGAAACGGTCATATTTGCCGGTCATGACCGAAATTTTGTCCTAAATGACCGACTGAAAATACTCCCAATCGGACAAATTAAAATTTTATTGTAAGTATTATTTGACTAATCGGTCATATAATTGTTTAATTATCTTCCTTGGCATCCGGTCTTGTGGTCATTAATCTCAGGTGGCACAGGTGAGAATAGCCTTGGGGTTACGCTAATTAGATAATCGGTCACACCTGTCTGATCATGGCCACTGTGCTGTGTGCATTTACCTACATTGTATGGTTTTAATTAAATGAATCAATTAGGTTATCAATCTGTTCTGAGATGCCCATTATGTTTATTTAGAAATAATTTAACCTAATCAAAACATGTGCAAACCATGTTTACATTTGATTACGCATGTGCGGGATTTATTTATTTTGTAATTAATCATTCACTGTACAGATTGTTTTGATACTAATAAAAACAATAATTATTACCAATTTCACATTTAAAGTAGCATTTGTCAGTCTTTCTTGACATTTGATAATTTTGATATGTTTATTTTTTAAACAGAACGAGCTATACCAATTTATCAACATACGGACAATTCTACTTTCACTTTCACTTTTACACGAAATGTGTTTTGTTTTCAGTGAAAACAACTGATATTTTAATCTTTGAAGAGACTCTACCTGAAATAAAAACTTGACCTGGATTTCAAGTTGAATGTCGGAAAACGCTATACAGAAGCAAACACTGCCTTTATAGATTAAAAGATGGATTCCAAAAGGGGGTAAGGGAAAAAGGGGGGTCATTGTAATGTTCATATATGTATGCAGCACAATTGGACAAAAATGACCGAAATCAGCTCAAAAAATTTCCAGACCCTTGTTCATAAGATGAATATTTTTGCAGGATTGATTTTTTTCAAATCTTTTTTTAAACAACCTATAAAAATAAGAGAAAATTTAAGCACAGCAAATCGATGAAAAAATGAATTCCATAAAATTTTGATATGCATATTCTTGAATGATGCTAAATTGCTTAGTAAAATTTCAAATCTGCATCCTTTTATTATAAGTTTAAAAATTTAAGAATTCACAAAAAAATTGTGAACAGACTGACACACTAAGTGATAACTACATGACTCTTGAATCTTGACACATATGATGTAAATTTCTTGTCTGCTGCTTGGTGAGTCTGAATAAAAAGAAAGATCTCATACCTCATAGAGTCAACAATGTAAGGTTGTGCTAGCTGTACAATGACTGCTCCACTGCCTAATTGATGACAGGTGTATCCCGAGTCCCAATCATAATGTCTGATATCTCCATTAATCAGGGCATTCCTGCTGCGACTAACTCCCTCAATCACACAAGCACTGGCATTTATTGTGGCAACATTTTCTGATGGAACTGTAAATAAACAGAAATTGGGATTGGTATCAGTTAGCAAATTATGAATATCATAAAGCTTCTGTGTTTGGAAGAGTGAAGAAAATAAAGCCTACTTTGTACCTTTACCTTATATTGTTTAGTTATCATTGTTATTACTTTATTGATTTAATAAATTTTACTAGTTACAATACGATTATTTCAGGCTTCTTCATTTTAAACCCTACAGAGAAGGCTGAGAAATTAAGCTCTGTCTAACCTGGTGAATAAAATAAGAGTTACATGAGTTAACACTAAAGTATGTCTCGCCTGCTGGCACCATCGGAATACTTAGTTATTCAACTATACATTCATTAATTCTTGACATTTTCCTGTGGACCAACTAAAATGATTCTAGATATCATAGTCACTGAGAAACAGATTTAACATAAAAAGACTGCAAAAAAAAAAAACAGTATTAAAGTTTGTTTTTGCCTACAAAAACGATGTCTCCCCCCGTTTCCGCAAAAAGTTCTAAGTTCAAAGGGCAATTACTCCCACAAAAATTTGAGGATCAAAATTTCCTGGTCACATGCACAACTACATATGGTGTACTTCCTATATACCAAGTTTCATTGAATTTGGTTCAGTAGTTTCAGAGGAGTTGCGCTGACAAACTTTGTGACGGACAGACGGACGGACGGACAAGACAAAAACAATATGTCTCCCCACTAAAGTGGGGGGGGAGACATAATTAACAGTCATTTAGTGTAAAAATGAGGTCAAGGTCAGATGACATTGTGACAGACACAAAAACCCTAATATAATTCATCAATATCCTAAATATCAGATGTCTAGCTATTATTCTTTTCAAAAATTCATTTTCCACATATATAAGTCTTACAAAAAAGTGTACAGCTCGAAAAAGACACTGAGACACAGAGTCACTGAATCGTGGTGACAGTTGTGTAGACCATAACCTCAACTGTCTGTTGCCAAATATCAGATACCAAGCTATTATACTTTTCAAGAAATTTATTTTCCAAAAAAGTCTTACAATGAAGTTTTCAGCCTGAAAAAGACCTAAGTTCACATTCACTGGAGCATGAAAATGGGGTCAAGGTCACAAGGCAAGGAGGCAGTTGCATATACCATAACCTCAACTGTCTGTATACCAAATATCAGATGCCTAGCTATTATACTTTTCAAGAAATTCATTTTCCACAAAAGTCTTACAAAGAAGTTTTCAACTTGAAAAAAGATCTAAGTTCACAGAGTCAATGGAGCATGTAAATGGGGTCAGGGTCACACGACATGGTGACAGTTGCACAGACCATAATGTGAACTGTCTGTATACCAAATATCAGATGCCTAGCTATCATACTTTTCAAGTAATTCATTTTCCACAAAAGTCTTACTAAGAAGTTTTAGGCCTGAAAAAAAATCTAAGTTCACAGAGTCACTTGAGCGTGAAAATGGGGTCAACGTCAAGCGGCATGGTGACAGTTGCGGAGACCATAACCTTAACTCTCTGTATACCAAATATCAGATGCTTAGCTACAGTGTTCTCCCCAGAAATTTCTGATAGCATCACATTTTGTGAAAATCATTTTGACCCATATAGAAAAAAATAATTTCGTTCGACGCGTAGCAAATGCGTTTCTAGCCTTCAAGGTTTCTTAATCTCTTATATTTTAACAAATGCTTCTTTTTGACCCATATAGAAAAAAATAATTTCGTTCGACGCGTAGCAAATGCGTTTCTAGCCTTCAAGGTTTCTTAATCTCTTATATTTTAACAAATGCTTCATACTTAATGATATAAAGCTAAAATAGATGCAGCCTAATTAGACTTAAATAAAGGATCCCTCTATAGCCCAATCCCAGGTTGGCTTCAAATTCTTATGCCACAGTTACATTAATGATAACAGAACAAGAGAATAATCATTTCCATTTTTTAGATAAAAAAAATCCAACTTTTTGGTGCAAAATAATAATAATAATTTCCCACCTGGAGCCTCTTGTTTTATACACCTGTAAAGGGAGATAACTGTTCAGATCTGACACATTGTTTTGTGCCAGCCCAGGGATCAATAAAATGACTTTTGGGGACATATTTGAATTAATTTTTCAATAAGGAAGAGTTTTATTTTTGTTTCTTGAAATTGAAATGGTATCAAAAGCCTTTTACATCCTGCAAAGCATGTTTATAAAGTTGCATTCAGTCCACATGTTTACGTTTTTAGAACAAATTTGCATATCTTATTACAGGTCATCCCATATGGATTTATATCTAAAAAAAAAACGGGAAATCATGCCATTCATATCTCTTTTAAACCTATATACAGGCTAAATAGCTTTATCTCTATCTACATGTAGATGGGGAATATAATTTCTAACTTCTAATAAATTTGCTAAACATCGGGAAAACCACGTGCATGGAAGCACATGTCAATGTTTTGGTCAAATGTGATTGGTCAACCAATAGACGTCATTCATTCCCAATCACCTTTTACCTGTGATTTCCAATTAATTACGTCCAGGATTAATTACTGAGACAACAGACCAAAGTATTTGATTGCTAATTGGCTTGGGATTGTAAATGTGTCAACAACTCTATGGCTTCATATATCTTAATGTTTGTTTAGAAATTTTGAATTTGATAGCATCTCGGCACAGACAGATAGCATCTCGGTAAAATGGGATAGCATCTCGGCACCGAGATGCTATAACTGCTTGGGGAGAACACTGAGCTATTATACTTTTCAAGTAATTCATTTTCCACAAAAGTCTTACAAAAAAGTTTACGACGCTGCTGTGGTCGCCACCGTCGCCGGAAAGTAATACCTATGTCTCGCTTCCGCAACTATTCGTCACAGGCGAGACAAAAACGGCATCAGCTTACAGGCTGGGTTATAAATAAAAACATAGTAAAACATCATTGATGCAGTGACCTAAAACAGCTTCTGTAGATTGTACTCACCAATCAAACCTTGTTCTAGCTGGAAAGGTTTGTTTGTGTAATAACATTCAAATGAAACTAGATGGAATACTCTATTGACAGTATTATGTGTTCCTGTTACCCTTACGTATCTACAAAAATAAAATAACATCAATTAAATAGTGATGATCATACAGTGACATGTTCAATACTAAATAGATAACTTCATTTTATCTTGTTCCAAACGTTTGAGAATTATTTTCCTCAAATAAATAAAGGAAAGTATTAAAGACTTCATGTAAAATCTTAAAAAAGAGGCTGTTTGCTAGAAACTGTGACTTTGAGACAAGATTTTCTTCCATTAGGACAAAATTTTAAAAAGTTGTCTGATTAGAGTAACCTGACCCAACTTAAATTATATATGTACCCTAATATGTTTTTGCCTATTTTATAACAAGGACTGTTAAAATTGGAAATGTCACCCCATCATTCCAATGTTTAAAAAAAATCTTACCTACCCTAACACATATTTCTATGGCATTACTACATACAAAACAAAAAAGATGTTGCCCTTAACTGAAGTGTGACAGACAGACAGACATCATGGTCATAAGGATGTAAAAACTTACAATGAATGGTTCTTGTAAATGTCACATTCATGTACATAGTCTGACAATAATATTTATAGCTTTTATGTAAACCGTTAGACAAATTTCTTTAGTGATTTACACATGCCATGATATTTTGATATTGAACTACCTGACAACTTTTGCAGGGAAGTGTAGTGTCTGCCACGATCGGCAAAGGTATTTGGTGTGATCTATAACTTTCTCATAGTCCTTGTCATCCATTGAAACTTCTATCAAGTATGAATAGGATCTGTAAACAGAAGACAGATGGGTATTTATAGTCGCGACTAGGGGAAAGCCCCTCTGCGTCGACTATTAGACTCGCTATGTGCCATGGGTCGTCCAGCCCATGACACACCACCGCCAGTGTTAGCTGCTCCAGAGTATCCTTTGTTATCGCTGGAGCAGGGCCCGTCTTCCACCACGGGGAGGTACTGGTCGGAATTCTGGAAGACTGTAAACAGAAGTAGAAAAATATAGTTTATATATGAGATAGACTTATAGATATTTCATTATGAAGATATTTCAGATTCTTTTCTATCTGTTATATTTTTAGAGTTAAGGTAGATGGGGTGTCTATCACTGAGCATCTTTTTTTGCACACCTATGATAACTTCAAATTTTTTTGATGCTAGCTATTCTAATTGATTTCTATTAGACTAAGTAAACATCAAAAGTGGTAATTGCAACAAAAATTTAGATATAGAAGAAAATGAGATGTGGAATAAGTGTACGCGACACAACCTACATTATAAACGTATATTTAAAATATCCACAATTAAAATTCACCTTCTTTGTGAATTTTAATATTTTGCCGTACTTTTGAAGGGGAGATAATTTGTATAGAAATAATAAAGAAAAAACACATTTTTCACTTTTGTCAAAAAATTTGATAAAGAACTTTATTTTTTATTTAATATATTTAAAAATCAATACAAAACAAAGATTTTCACAAATTTTAAGAAAAATCTATGGAGTAGATTTTCTTAAATGAACAAACTTTGAATTTTTCCTATTGATCCTATAGTAAAAGTACTAAAATCATGCATTTTTCAAAATCATTTCTACAAAAATTCCTCGGGTGAACTTTTAATTTTATTATGGAAATTTAAAGTACCATTATAGAGCTAACTGTGGCAAAAATTAAAAAAAATTCTATGGACAAATTTTTAGACACCCCATCTACCTTAATAGCCATTTAAAGTTAATTTATCCCATGTTCTATTTTTGGTGAAAGCAGTCTGGTTTTTCATTTGATCAATTCAAAAAGAAGATTGTTTGTTGCCAACATGTCAAATTACATTCCTGAAAAGTTTCATTCAATTTGAGAAGAGAAGATATTTTAATTGCTAAAGGCAACGATAGAAACATGGTGATGGTATTAGCTCGCATGGCCTTGACTAGGTGAACTTGTTTACCTCATATCTCTGTCCCATAGCAACATTTTAAAGGTATTGAGTATGTATGGTTGTGCTAGTTTGATGACGACCCCTTCATAGTTATCATCTATAGGGTGTCTGGTGAAGCCACGGTCTAAGTCATAGTTTATACTGTCACCATCTAATAAGGCAGTCTTGTGTTCTCCTCTTAAAACTTGAGCATTATTTTTATAAGTAGCCACATTCTCATCAATAACTGTAAAATATTAACATAGAAATTTAGTAAAAAAATCAATGTTCACATTCAATAAATACAATTTAAGTTCATAGAAATGCTACTGGTAATTATAGATTCAGTATTAAGTATTCAGTGTACAAAGTAAAGTAGTTACGGACTAAAAATCTCTTTTGACAATGTTCTGATATCCTGTGAAAGTCACGTTAAAAACCAAAAGACTGTACTTCCTCAAATACTGAAACAGAAATGTTCAGCTGTGTCGCAGTACTAAAGATGCCAGATAATGCCAAGTGACCAATAAATGTGATTCTGGAGCATGTAACTTCTTGTTTATCATATGAATAACTTTTATATCTTCAAGAATTCTAGAAGATAATCCTTTTGAGTTACCTAAAAGTCCTCTGTATTTAAGCTCCATATTCCTTGATTCTGTTTGGGTTTTGATTGCATCCAATATTGAATCTGGAGACACTAGTTTAGTAGGTCTCACTGTATTTAGTAGTTCATTCATGTTCATTAAAGGCAAGCGTACAGCATCTAATATTGGTGTAGGATCCTGTCCTGTATTATGTTCTGCCCATTTGACAACTGAGTTGAAGATTTCTATTTCCGGTGCACAGAAGGAATCTCTGCAGATTAAATCTTTCACAGAAGTCTGTAACATAAAAATTGGATACATTAAATTGCAAGACAGCAAGCAGTAAACATTTGTCACATTGAATGATGCTGGCTGTTTTCTAGTGGGTTTTTAAAATTGCTGCTGATTTATCGAGGCTGTGTTGCATTCACTTATTTCATGATTTTCTAGTGATTGATAAAATAGATCTTATGTATATGCATCTAAAAAAATCAAATCAAATCACTTTTATGAAATATTTTAATGTTTTTCTTTCTGAAAAAATAAACATCAAACTTTCAGAAGTCATACCTATACCAAAAGGCCAATAAACAAGGTAAAAAATAAATCGGTATCATTTTAAATCTTGATAGGGTACTGCGAAATGTGAAAAAAAACTCCACTTTTTTAGTAGTCCATGTATATTCTTACATTTTTTCAATAGGTCTTTATCTTTTTCAATTTCCTTCTTGATAAATATCAATGGCACATGTAGAATAAAAAGGTTGCATTGTTGTTGAGGTTTAGTACTTTTTTGGTAAATCTTATTACTGTGGTTTCATTATTATTCCTTGAGTATCACATTGATCTGTGTGCTGAAGACTTCAAATCCACAAATTTAAGAATCCTAAAAATGGTCCTTTTTCATCAAACAAAGAAAAATGATATCAATGAAAATAAATGAGACCACAGTACTCTGTAACTTAAAATGAATTAAAGATACAAGTACCTGTGATAGGGTTAGAAAGGAATCGCCTTGTAGTATCTCTAAAGCATGTTTATCGATGTACTCCTTACACATTTGACACAATGACATCAGAGAATACATGTTAGCAATATCATAGATCAAACAAACATTGGTATTGTTCAGAGTGGCTTTTAAGTGGTCCGAGATGGATGATGTCAACTCCATGAATCCATATCGATGAGACATGCCTAGTATGTCCAACAAATTCTCCTCCTAAAACATACATTTGAAAAAATTGTCAATATATGAGATATTGATCTGACAAAAATAATTGACTTTAACTTTGATTTAGATTTGCCTTTTTTTTTAAAGCTAAAATTAAAATATATACATACAACATGTTCATCTTTTTCCAGATTTAGAATTATTAGTTATTATACACATTTATATTTTTTTTTACTTAAAATTAACGTAATAATGTTTTGATGTAAAATAGTTTTTACAGTTCTATTTTTTATCATTTATTAAAGTACAACACATCTGTTATTTGTACACAGTATTATACAAATATAAACATTTAATCATTACGATTTAAATGATTGGACTCAAATGTACATTATGTAGATGTTAGAGAAACTACAAGAAAATCGATATCTTATGATGTATTTACAATTGTTTAAAACTGTTACATAGAGGTACAATTAGGTTAAACATGTTAAAGCATTCTAAAACAATTCTACTACCTTAATTTCAAGAAGGTTTAATTTTCCAGTATAAATGTATTTGAGGAGTACACTGAATGCAGAAGCAGATGTATCTTTAAGTTCAATATCAGTTGTACCAGGCTGTGATTCTCTCATACCACCAAACAAAAGAGCTCTGCAAATACAAAAAAAAAATCAAGTTAAAAAGTGCAATATCTATGAAATTTGAAGAAGTGATATCTTATACTTGTATATGTTTATTTAGATTTTAATGCATTTTTAAAATTATAGTTTTAGCTGCTACAATATTACATACTAACATGCAAAAGTTTTCAAAATATTTTCTTTAACTTTGAAATTGTTCCATTTATACTTTCATGCCTTTATATGTGTAAGGGTAGTACCTGAAATAATCTGATCTGGAAGCAAGTATGACTTTATGTGACTGAAATCTAACATCTTCAACAATCAAAGTAATATCACTGTAATCAGAGCTATCCACTAATTCCCCCAGATTTTCGGACAAGGATGTCACATGATCAACAATACCCGCTGGTGTAGGAGATCGTAGATGTCTGTGATCACACATCTTAATCTGTATCTAAAATGAAACATTAAACAAAGTAATATAAAAGCCAAAGATGAAGAAACAACTACCAGAGTACCAGTACAGCTTCACCTATGTACCATGGTCTATACTATCTTAAAATTATTCAACTATTTATTGCAAAAAGATCACTATTCAGAAATCAATTTGGAATAAGCAAAAGTTCTTATATACATGTAATACAAATTTTATATGTAGTGAACATTGTATAATCATCTATCCTGATATACCTGTTTTTAATTTTGGCTCATAATCAGTGAAATACATGTAAGCACAGGGACAAAAGCTTTAAGACTTTCTATAACTAGTGTCTTTTGGTTTCAATTTTGTTCTTTGTTCTTCATAATCATATGGTTTTTGGATTTGTCAATATTTTTGGAAGAGTACCTCTGATGAGTCTTGAATAGACAAAAGGGGTGTCAGGTGTAGCAAAATTTAATGTCTAGAACTTGGTTGTCATTTTAATTTTCAAATCGTTGTTTCGAAGCTTCAACAACACAAACAATTAATGATGTACATGTAACAAAAAGTTTGGTGCCTAAAAAGTGTAATTGGAAGTTTACATCCAGATAAATGTGCCATAATGATAACTTTTGAACAAAGAATAAATGAATAAACTTAATTGTTACTTGTAACTTTGGGAGCGTCACAGGTTTAACCTGTCTCATATTATCCCTAAGTGAGCGATAATGGTAGAAATATCAATACATTAGTTTTACTATGAGCTGAAAATTCCTTCATTGTCGGGCTTAGCACACTTGATTTTCCATTTTTTTTAGCGTCTTTTTAACGGTTTTTTCTTTACAAATTTCAAACGTCACTAACCGCACATGTAACCCACAAGAAAAGCTAGTTTGGTTTTTGTTTCAATTCATATCGCAATGTATTTAAAAGAAATATAATTAATTTGACTTGCATGTTTTAACTGCGGGAGCGTGTCAGGTTGAACCAGCCTCATAGTCTGTACATTTCATGTCAGATAGATTTAATTAAACATTTGAGAAAAGTCAAGATTATGAAGATACAGCGGGGTAAATTGGGGTTAGAGATTTATGACTTTTAGTTTGTTAAGATGGTAATTTTTGTCTTTGTAAGTGCAAATCTGTATTCCTATCAATACCTTACATATCTAAATAAAATTAAAACCTACATTTCATGTCAAAAAGATTGATAAACATTGAGAAATGTCAAATTGCGAATGTTTACAAATCAGACATTTTGTTGGCGTTTATATTACTCGTCAAAATCATGAACGTCCCAGGTTTGGTTTTGACCAAGATCAAAATGATTTCTTTTGTTAAGGTTTTTTTTATTATAAAAAAATAAATTGGATGCAATTTTTGAATATTTTATCATGTTTATATATTAATTAAAAAAGAAAGTTTTTGGTCAGTTAAAGTTATAATTTTATGACAAAAAGTTGTCCCTCGAAGTTTAGGTATCTAGGGGACGAGTCTTCTAGTATCTTGAATTCCGTATACGATTTTATTTTACCCATTGGCAACCACTTCCGCCAGATTGGTGCGTTGTCGTTGGATTTCCACTTTCTTTTCTTCGAAATACAAACGAAAAGTGATATGCCAAGCAAGAAAAAGAAGTTTAACTCCAGATTCCCACCTGTAAGAAAAAAGATGACCCACAATTCACACTCTATTTGTGCCTATATCGCACCCATGACAAAGATTATTTCCCAATATTATGCAAAAACATGATAAAATACATATATAAAAAAATCTTTATTTGTTAATATGAAAGAGATCGGACCTGGGGCCAATTACATACAAATGTAATAATTATAATCCAATTACATGTAATATATTCTAAACTAAAATACACATTACATAACCAAAAATTTGAAAAGTAATTAATTACACTACAATTACTTTGGCAATGTAATAAATAACTTTTGAATTACTTTTATTTGAAATATCATGAATATCAAAACACATTATACATAAAGTATTGTATTCGATTGTTTTAAATGATATTTTTCATTGTATTTATGTTCATGAAACTTTCAATTACAGGTCACACAATTATATATGGAACAAGTATCTAAAACAAATTTAAAAACTACTCTAATATGAGGCAGGTTTAACTTGTGACGCTCCCGAAGTTACAATACAACGTATCTTTTAATATTTTTCATGCTATGTGAATTTTAAAATGTTTATGAATTGAAACAATTTGTATTCGAAAAAAAAATACTAGCTTCTCTTCAGCCATTGCGCTTAATGACGTCAGAAATTTTTAAATAAATAAGCGTTAAAATGACACTGAAAGTTCGGGAAAACAAGCGTGAAAAACCGAATGTTGAAGGAAAATTCAGCTCATAGTAAAATAAAATAGCTAAATTGTTGACATTTCTACCATTATCCCCTTTGGGAGCATATTATCTAACCTGACTGGTCATGCTGGTTACATGCAACCATTCTGTACATCAGATCTTAGGTTTACACAGCCGTGTAAAGGTAGACAGTGCCTTATGATTTATGATCTAAATTAGTGCACAGGGCTTGGTAATATGTTGTTGTAGTTGTTAAATGGCTTGGGTGTAAATAAGATATCTGTTTGTTTAAATGGAAAATATTGGTTCACCTTTAAAAAAAATTCATGACATTTCAATTTCTTTGTTTAATCAAATACAATAATTTCTTTTATAGAATAAACAAATGATTTATGTTGATCACCCAAAAGGTCATTTGCACCTGAATATTTTGTGTTTTGAAAGGATGATCATGATCAAGGAAAAAGTATCATTTTTCTATAATCATGATAATCCTTTATGATCTGGTGTAAAACTTTCAACATTATGATATGTAATTGAAATGTAATTTGGCATTATAGTTATAGGCAAGATATGCAGTAATTCAAATTTGCCTCAATTACACAATATATTCAATTACATGGAAAACATGTAATTAATTACAGTTGATTACAATTACATTTTTAATTACCCCAGGTCTAAAAGAGGTACCACCTTAAAAGACGATGTAGACTCATAGTCTCATAGATCAGAAAAAAAAATCAATTTCATTGGATGGGATAATTGGATTATTGAAGTTCGATACTTACAGAGATAATATGACTATGAGGCAGGTTTAACCTGGGACACTCCTGAAATTGCAACATATTTCTATTTCTATTTCTATATATTCCCTAAGCTTAAATGCATAATACGCTGAATTGAATGAATTATTTTATATTCGAAAATAAAAGTAAATAACTTACTTGTGGGTCACTTGTACATTTAATGACGACAGAAATTTCCAAAGAAAAAAGCATTAAAAAGACATACAAGTGTGTTAAATTGGACGTTGAAGGAAAATTCAACTCATAGTTCAACTGAAATGTTGACATTTCTACCATTATTGCTCCCTTTGGAAAAAAAAGTGACAATCTGAATAAGTGACAGAACAATTTATCTTCCTTCATATATTGAGTCTAATTTTGGATGACTTTCTACATAAAGGAGCAAGCTACACTCAAATAATATGAACTTGGTTGCAATTAATGATGTGACGCAAGATGTACCAGTACTTGTACAATTATTAACATAATAATGATGCTCATGAAGACAAGGGAAAATAGGAGAGGACAAGAGCCGAAAGGTCTTTTTTTGCTGTGACATCAGCAAATAATAATGACAAGAATCTATGAGAAATTTTTTAACTTTAATGAAAAGAACAATTTTGTATTTTGAACTTTTTCAAATGCTTGACTCTTTAATAAACTGTTCAAAAACCAAAGGTGACCCATTTAACATGTTTAATATTTTTAATGAAAATTCTTTCTTGTGAACTCAAGAATTTTCATTTTCCCTCTTCAGTGAGATCTAGTGCTGACAGGGCATGCATGCTGGATATTCAATGAACAATGAGACCTCATGTACATGATGTATGCAGTATGATCAGTTTACTTACGAAAATTAATTTTGTATTATTCTATTCAAAGGCAAGAATAAAGAAAATTATGCAAACAGATGAGGAGGTTGGGAAAGTTGCAGCAGCTGTACCAGTTATTATATGTATCCTCATAAACAATATGCTAATAACCTATTAAGACAAGATGAAAATTAATTAAAGGTTATTTTTTCAATCATGTCAATTAGAACAACAAATCTGTAACATATAATTTTATCCTTCACTTTTCATGCTTTTATGGATCAATATTAATATTTGATAAAATTTCTTTTTTGTATAAGAACACAGGTGAAATTTAGCTGCTCACAAAATTACTCTACAACTAGGCACAGCCCATAAAGCTTTTCTTGAGTCATTAAAATTATGTATTGACCTAAAAAAGGCTATTGTTGTATATTACATGTATAAAAAGAGGCTACAATTGAATAATGAAAATATTTGGTTTCTAAATGTTAGTCTATAAACCTTAACTTTAATTAGCTAGAGCTCTGGAAATGTTTATAGAAACTCTTATTCTGAAAACTGGAGAAACAACTCAAACAAGAAATGCCAAGACTTTAACAGCTACTCATATGTAAGTTATATATATATATATATATATTGAATGAAACAACTTACAACTTTGACATACATGTACATATATTTCATAATACATGTATTGCATTTTCTATTAAGAAGGATAAAGAAGGCATATACATGTACAAAGTTTTACATATTGCTATTTGAGAGCACTTCACTCATCCTAGTGCCAAAATTAACAGTTCTATGTAAAAACAGCTGAGGAAGTTTGAAGTAAATTGTTCCTTATTACATATGTTACATGGTCCATCCCAAATATATCGAGATGGGGCATTATGTCTTTTGAACATATTCTTGTTGGTTATCATTTTGCCTAGATTTTCTCTGCTTTGGAACAATGAAACAAAAAATGTGTCTTCATTAGATCATTTGAAAATTTTTTTAAGTAGGTATAGAATAATTTCTCTTATAACACCAATACATGTATAAAATATTTTTAAGCCCCTCAATCAATTTTATATGGATTTTGACAAATAATGGTCATTTTTGGTCAACTTCCGTATTGATGGCAGAATATTTTATCATATTGGATAAAAAATAAAAAAATGAAATGTGCCCTTCCAAGAAATTTGGATGAAAACGCAGGAATTATTTTATCATGGCCTAAAGTCTAATGTTTTGTATTTTATTATTGCTTGATGTTCTTTTTTTCAAACAGAAAACAGACAATCCAGTCAGAGAAAAAGTTTGATTTCTTACGTGATTTAGTTTCGACAGTACCTGACCATCAGGCTGAAGAAGAGGGAGAATGTTCTAATCATAGTGAGATGAAAAAACTCAAAAGGTGGAATTTTTGTTTTTATAATAAAACCTGTTAATATCTTTATATGCACTATTTTTTGTATTATTGTATTTTTACACCTGGTTTAATCAATAACGACAGAATTAGAGTCAGATCTTAGTGTCTTTTAAATTTTATAAGAATGATTTAATATGAAAAATTAAGGGTTGTATTTCTTTTTTTAACAATGTATTTCTATATTTAGACCAAGAAAACAAAAAGAAAAAACACAAAAGAGAGGAAGAAAAAAGAAATCATCAGAAAGTTCAGAGGTCAGTTGAATAGTTATTGATATTGCAATCAAAATTGCAATCAAAATCAATAATAGATTTTTGCAAACAAAAATATAAAAAAATATCTTTATTGGATTAGTATGAAAAAGACACCACCTTAAAAGTCCATGTAGACTCATAGAACGGAAAAAATCTATTCTATGGGACAGGATAATTTGGATCATTGTGAAAAGTATTTTTTTGAAAGATCAAAAGTAAAAAGGAAATCACATGACATTTTAGTGTTCAAGCAAAAGTGAAGCATTTTATCATATTCCTGTCAAAACATCCAGGAAGTTTCAAGATTTTTGTAAAAAGTCTCATAGTTTTCAACAGTTGCTGTCCCCCCCCCCAAAAAAATGCAGGAATAGTCAACATTTCTATTATGTGCATAGCGCATAAATTTATTACATGTAATGCTCTATGCACATTATTTGCTATGCTTTTTCATTGTAGTGCCATTCATGGGGTTATTGGTATAGCTCTAATATCACTTAACATTTTTCAGCCATGTAGAGTGGAAGTATTACAATTAATCAAGTCTGGCATATAAACACCATCTATTTGTTTTCACTTTAGGAGCATAGTCACGCAACAAATAATGGTAACAATTTAGCATGTGATGAAGCAGTAGAGGAAGAAGATGATGATGAAGACACAGAAACAGATGAAGATGATCACACATCAGAATTCCATCCTGCCGATCATAGTCTCAATGCTTCGTCACATAATAGTTCTGGATTGGGTGGCCATAGCTCGGGATATCAATCACCAGCATCTAGTAGATTAGGAGCATCTCTCATGTCACCCATTAGTCATCCATCATCATTTGTTCCACCTTATGGACATTTAAATAATATGCCACTGCCTCCTAGAGGTCCCATGATGCCTGGGAATTCATTTGTTCCATTGATGCCACCTTTCCCAAATACAGGCTTTCCTCCTCCAGTTACAATAGATGATTCGTAAGTGTATATAAAACTTTTTGTCTTTTTCATCCATGTAAATTTTGCCAATTTTGACACAGTTTGGCATCCATTCATTGTTAATAGTTCATAAAATTATTTTGTTTACCCCCAAAAACTTGTAAACTTATTGAGAATGGATTAAGGGAATTGAGGAGTCACTTGTTGTTTTGAGTGAACATCACTTAAATCCTTAATGCTTATCTTAACAAATTTAAAACTCCTGATTTGCTCTATCGAAATTGACGAAACTTTACATTGAAACATAGATTTAAAATGTAGTCTTAAAGGAGCAGCATTTATGTCAGTTAGCTGGCTTGTTGCAGTTTTAATATAGTAAACAATTGGAATATAATTCTTTCAAATAAATATTAAAATACAATACTATTTTATTCATATATTTTTTTTTCAGAAATCAGCCTCTAGATTTATGCACAAATTCAGCCACAAAGAACAGTAACTCTGTCAAGACAGCCATTAATACAGTATTTCCACAGAATTCAGAGGATGATGATTATGACACATGATTTAATCATGTGTCATGATCATTAGATAGTTCTTGATTGCATTGTTATGTCCTCACATAAGGATCACTTTACATTAAATTTTCCTTTAACAATTATACAACCTAAATAACTCTCTTGAAATTATCAAAAACATTTCATTTGATGTCTGGCCTCTTTCAAAGTTTTTAATAGAGTTGAAATCCCCAAAACATTCGAAAAATGATGGTTGCTTAATCTTTTACATAATTTGAATATTCAGATAAATATTTAAAAGCTACATTTAAATGCGACTGATGCATCTTCTGTTCATTTTCATATATTTCATGTCACAAGCAATAATGACTGGCAATACGATTATTTTATGTATGAACTGCTGCATTTAAAACAATATTCTCAAATATTAGTCAAAATTATTTTATTCTGTTTACTATTATTTAGAAATATAAAATGTAAAAATATGAAATGACTGTGTAGTGTTAAGTTGAAGTCATTTACATTTTAAAATAAAAAAAAAATGATTTGCTAATCCATTTTTTAAGACCATTGTAATATTCAATACTCCTGAAAAGCAAAGGACTTTGTATGTATAAAATGTTATTATGTTTATTAAGACAACAAAAAACCTCTTCTTGTACTTAAAATTTTGTTTGGTGTTTTTCTGACAAATATATTGCTTTGAAATTTTTGTTTATATTTTTTGTCTAAGGTTGTGTTCAAAATTCCTTCCTAGGGCACCTTGGGTAGATTATTTCCCCCTGATTTTAAAAATTAAACAGAACACCTGTGACTTCGGTTTTGTATGGGCCAATGATCTTCTCAACAAATAAAAGAATACATTTGAAACAACCTAGGTTGCATATTACATTACCAGGATGTTTCTCATTCTGCCCCAAGTGAACAACTTTTTTTCCTCCTAGGGTTTCCTGGGTTTTAATTTTGAACGCAGACATTATGATAGGATATCATTTTCATCATTACAAATGAGATATCACTCTTGTTCACAAATGACTCTGAGAGTATGTTCTTGCATAATATTATAAAGTGTTTATTTTTCTGTGTATATCATTTACTTTTCTTTGATTTTGTATGTTATAGAATCAGTTGGTATTTAATATGGGGAAACAGATATTTTGTATAACAATATCTAGTGAAATCTTTGTACTAATCGACAAAAAGTCTATAAATTTGTATTTGAAACATGTAAGGGAAGTTTGATTATTTGATGCCCACTTCCTGTAGCAGAAAAGCATTTAAAATTTACTATCTTACAGACTGCTTCTTTTTGCAAAAATAAATAAGTTAAAAAATGTTTGGCACAACTTAACTTGAGATCTTAATATAGATTTTGATGTGCTTATAAAAATCTGGATTTAAACATCTAATTTACATGAATCTTGACAAGAAGATAATAGCTATGATGATTATAATTACACGAGTAGAAAAATCTAGTTTTTAAACATCACGTTCACGATGGAGTATTTGGGAAAAATAAATTTAATTTACTTTCAATAAGCATTGTATTAACTTTAAATACACATTTTATTTTGTACTTTTTAAATTATAAGAATCTTAACTTTTTTTAGAAACTTCTACAAAATATCATGCTTAAATTGAATTTTCTTTAGTTACACTTATTGCTGATTTATTATTTTTTTGAGGGGGTTCAAATGCTGAATCACACAATTTTTACCCTGTATGTTTTGTAACATTGTACATTATGTATACTTATTAATGGCCATTTACTTTAAATACAAATTTGTTAAGTATCATTTGTATTTAGTTTTGTCTTTCTGAAAGAAGAGTAAGACATCTGTAATGTGTTTCAAAGTTTTGATTTTGTCAAGTAAGACATTTGATTTTGCCATGCTTCGTTGTTATGCTAGTAAAGGTCTTTGATATCTTTCATTGGAATACAGCAGTCCTATGGTTTAGTTTTATCTGCTTTGTGGTACTACAGTAGTCCCCCTCACGAGAGACCACTCATTTTTAAGACCACCCCTTTTCAAAGGCCACATTTCTCTTGCATTAACTCATTTGTGAACAAAAGTACCTCATTTGGAAGACCACCCCTTTAACCTGACCAAAGACCACCCTTTTGAGTCAAAAATGATCAATTTCCCCCTCTTGAAAGACCACTTTTTTAAATTATATATATTTTACATACTAAATACTACAGAAAAAATACCCTTTATAATTATAATTTTTTGACACAATATAAGAAGGAATAAAGACATTTTATTTTCAAAATTCTATAAGAAACCAAGCTTTCAAAAGTGACTCTAGCCACTTTAACCTTCTTTTTTATTTAAAAAATATTTTTAAAACAACAAACTTCATTGTCCAAGCTGAGGCCCATTACTTCCCCAAATAACAATTGTTGACAAAAGTAATTAAGTTAATTAATATAAATAAGGCATTCATAGTGTTTTCTTTTATGATAGGGGATATTGAATGGCTTCAATTAGCTAAATAAACAGTTATGATTTTACATAAACAGGTAATATAACATGATAATACATGTACATGTACACAAACAGAGGTACATAAAACAGATCTAAATAAGAAAATGTTTATTTTTTTCTTCATTATTAATTTCATTATCAGTCATATCAGTATATAGCCAAAAAATTATAAACTAAAATAATTAATAAATTTAATTTGCACCCATACAATTACCTTAATAGACCAATCGCGAGTTAATCCATTCCGGAACATTCCGGATATTAGAATGTCCAAATGTCAAAGGTCAACTGAGGTAAGATCTGACGTCAGAACATTGGGAGCAATGGAAGCAACATGTTTACCGATTTATTTTAGGAAAATTTGAAAGAAAATTGAATAAAAAGTTTTGTTCATCAATTTGTAATGGTTACAGAAATCTAAAAACAAACATTTCCAAGAGATTGGAGAGAAAGGACAAGGCTTCCCTGTTTTATTTATCACAGAGTAGGTACAAGTTTTCCAGTAAAATCGAGGTAAAATGGCGGCTATTTTGGAACTCGCGATCCGGGTATACACAAGGTATACAATCAATATTGGGAAGTTACCTTTTCTTTGAAATGTTCAATTCCTTTTGAGAGACCACCTCTTTTGTAAGACCACTTTTCTGTTGCAAATAGGGTGGTCTTTCAAGAGGGGGACTACTGTACAAGACAATAGTTAAAGGTTTTGGTATTGTTAAACAAGGTCATTTGTGCTAATCGATTTGGTACTAAAAATATTATATCTTTTTTACCTGCATCATGGCAGACTGAAGTAGGTCTAGAATTCTGGTCAACTTGTTTGTCCCTCACAAAATAGGGGTACTTGCTGTATTACAGAAAAATTGAAGATATATCAATATGCACATCTCCTTTGAGGATTATTTGAGCAAAAATAAAATTATGTTGACATGTTGAACGGAGTCAATTTTCACATCTAAATATGTACTTGTATTGTGTTATCTTAATCTCCTGCCTTATTTCAAAGACTGCTGCTGTTATGGTTATTTACCCATGTACATTAATATGAGAAGCAGCCATTTACACTTCACATGTAATAGCGAGCATAGCTCGCAAGCGGGCACAAAGTGCCCGCTCGAGCGGAGAGCTCTACGGTATTTGTTTCCGCGAGAAATTTGCTAATGCTGATTTAGATTTTTTATGGTCCGGAAAGGGTTATTATTTTTACAAGTCCGGAGTGAATGTTTAAATAATTTATAAGAAAAAAAATATACACATATGCTACTCGTTTCGTCTTGATTATTTGCACGTACGAAACTAACGTGTCTCGAAGCTTAATCGCCCCATATCATCTCGCCCCAAAATAAGCAAATTAAAATGTCGACATTTAGAACAAAATATGAATGAAAAATATAGCTATGCTCGCATTTAGGCAATGCCTACTCCATATTATGTTGTGATCCCAGTAAATCTTCATTTAGTGCTATATTGTGTTTACATATTGTTTTTCATGTATATTTTTTTCTTTTGTCATGTACAAACATATGTCTATTTTCATTATTTTGCCAATGTATAATATTTTGAACATTAAAAACAAAACTTTTTACTGCAAGATCACAACACAGTAACACTGTTGACCCTCTTTGGACTTACCGGTAATACTTGTCACAAAACACACATTTTATAGAGTGGTAGAATTTTTTTTTTTTGTCTATGATCAAATACTAGATAAATTTCAAGTTATTATTATTAAGTTTATATTTCCTTAAGATATAGTGGTAAGCTATTGTTATGTTTGATAGGGAGAGAGAGAGAACAATTTTAGGTCAGGAGACTTTTGTTTTGAGATTATAAGGATAAAATCTGTTTGTTTTAAATGAACACATGTTGAAATGTGATTTTACTGTAATAAATGATTGTTATTAACTGTGTCTATAATTATACACTTTTGTAATACCACGCTTCGAAGAAGAAGGGGTATACTGTTTTACCCCTTTTAGCTGAGCTATTGTCATCACTTGGCGTCGGTCGTCCGTCCGTAAACTTTTTAAAACGTTAACTCCTCTGACACCATAAGTCCAATTGCAACCAAACTTGGTATGGTTGTTCATTAGCATTCGGTGCTTAGAACTGATGTGGGGATTTTTGATTTGTTGTAAAACATGGCTGCCATGGCTAAAAATAGAACATAAGGGTAAAATGCAGTTTTTTGCAAATAACTCAAAAACAGCTACAGATATCAAAATTCTGGCAGGGTAAAAGTGGTCAGCACCTCAAGATCTACCTACCCTGAAATTTTGAAGAAAATCCAACAACCCATGTAGGAGTTATTGTCCTTTTTGTGGATTTTTTGCAAATTTTGCACCTGTTTAGCTCAATATCTTGAAAACTATACTAGATATTTGTGAAATTAAAATTGCATATTGTTAATCACATCAAGATATACAAGATATGTAATAGGGTCAACGTTGTATGACCTTTGTTTTTTAGGAGTTATTGCCTTGCCCTTAGAACGTCAAAATTGAGCATTTTACCAGCATTTCCTCATTACCTTGAAAATGTTAACTCCTCTGACACTTTAAGTCAAATTGGAACCAAACTTGATATTGTTGTTTATTAGCATTTGGTGTATAGAACTGATGTGGGATTTTTGATAGGTTGTAAAACATGGCCGCTGAGGCTAAAAATAGAACATAGGGGTAAATGGCATTTTTTTGCAATAACTCAAAAACGGTGACAGATTTTTAAATTTTGATTGAAACCAAAAGTGATCAGCACCTCAAGATCTACCAGCTCTGAAATTTTGAAGAAAATCCAACAATTCATGTAGGAGTTATTACCCTTTTTGTGGATTTTTTGCAAATTTTGCACCTGTTTAGCTCAATATCTTGAAAACTATACAAGATATTTGAGAAATTGCACATTGTTAAGCGCATCAAGATCTACAAAATATGTAATAGGGTCAACGTTGTAGGACCTTTCCTTTGAGAGGAGTTATTGCCCTTAGAACGTCAAAATTAAGCATTTAAAAAGCATTTCCTCATTCATAGAAAACGTTAACTCCTCTGACACTTTAAGTCCAATTGGAACCAAACTTTGTATTGTTGTTTATTAGCATTAGGTGTATAGAACTGATGTGGGGATTTTTGATTGGTTGTAAAACATGGCAGTTGTGGCTAAAAATAAAACATTGGGTTAAACTGAATTTTTTTGCTAATAACTCAAAAAGGGTGACAGATTTTTAAATTTTGATTGAGTACAAAAGTGATCAGCACCTTAAGATCCACCATATTGTCAAATGTCCCCCCCCTTTTATTAATCTTATGACCCTTTCAATGTAAAATAGATTTTGCCTAATAACCTTTACTTCAGGCACATATGTCAGGTGACTGGGAGCCTCTTGTTAAACTTATGCCCCTTTCAATGTCAAATAGATTTTGCCTTAAAACCTATTCTTCAGGCATATATGTCAGGTGAGCCATTCAGGCTCCTGGGAGCCTCTTTTTCATGTTTTTGGCTTTAGAATGAAAATTATTGCAGATAGAGAAAAGCTGTAAGTTGCTTGCTTAAATGTTCAGCTCATTTAGCTCTACAAAAGTCTCCATAGGTTCGAAGTTGTCAGATGACCCCTTATAGGGGTTACAGCCTCTTGAAGGCGAAAAATAGTGTTTTTGGCCTATAGAATAAAAATTATTGCAGTTAGAGAAAAGCTGTTGCTTGCTTAAATGTTCAGCTAATATAGCTCTACAAATGTCAAAAGACGTCATATGGTAGATGTTGTCAGATGACCCCTTTAAGGGTTACAACCCCTTAAAGGCGAAAAATGGTGTTTTTGGTCTATAGAATGAAAACTATTGCAGATAGAAAAAAACTGTTGCTTGCTTAAATGTTCAGCTCATATACCTCTACAAAAGTCTTCATAGGGTCGAAGTTGTCAGATCCCTTATAGGGGTTAAAGCCCCTTAAAGGCGGAAAATAGTGTTTTTGGCCTATAAAACGAAGACTATTGCAGATAGAGAAAAGCTGTTGCCTGCTTAAATGTTCAGCTAATTTAGCTCTACAAAAGTGGTCATAGGTTCTAAGTTGTCAGATGACCCCTTAAAGGGGTTACAGCCACTTAAAGGGGAGAAATAGTGTTTTTGACCTATAAAACGGAAACTATTGCATATAGGGAAAAGCTGTTGCTTGCCTAAATGGTCAGCTCATTTAGCTCTACAAAAGTCTCCATAGGATTGAAGTTGTCAGATGACCCCTTACAGGGATTACAGCCCCTAAATAAACATGTTTTCATGTTTTTGGCTTATTAAATAATGACAACTATAGCAGATAAAGAAAAGTGGTTGCTTGAATGTTCAGTTCATGAAGATCTTAACAAAAGTCTCTATAGAGTCAAAGTATTCAGATGGCCATTAAAATAACATTTTGCACCTTTTTGGCCTACAGAATGAAAACTATTGCTGAAAGAGAAAAGCTGTTGCTTGCTTAAATGTTTAGCTTATTCAGCTCTACAAAGTTCTTCATAGGGTTGACATCAAGACCAGGTGAGCGATTCAGGCTCTTGGGAGCTTCTTGTCTTGCTTATAGAATGAAAACTATTGCAGATAGAGAAAAGCTTTGTCTTGCTTTTACATTCAGCTCATTTAACTTTACAAAAGACTCCATTGATTTTACATCAAGACCAGGTGAGCGATTCAGGATCCTGGGAGCCTCTTGTCTGTTTGTCTGTTACATAGACCTGAATATTAAATAGATTTGCAAATTGGTGAAATCTCACAATATATCATGCAAATAAACGAGATTTCGTACAAAACAAATAATTTGAAAAGTACTTTACACTGTAATATCTCATAAACAGTAAAAGATTTTAACATGATTCTTTTTTACAGCCATCCTTAAATGTTTTAAAATTTTTGATGTGTTAAAATAACCTTTGTATCCTTAAACACTTTACAGGAGTTTTAAAAGAGCCCATACTACCCTTATTTTCATGAAACTACAATATTTTACAAAATTTTCGTAAAGTTTTCATTTTAAATTGTGACAAAAATTTTATTTCTCAACCAAATTAAAGGAAGTTTTCACACAGATATTTAATAATTTTTTCTCTATTTGATGCAATTTATTCTGATTTATTCCATAGAAAGGCATAAAAGTAGTTTAAAAAATAAACTAACTCTCATTTATCAACCAGTGATATTTTCACACATATACTGGACAATTAACAAGTTGCAAATCTATTTAATATACAGGTCTATGTCTGTTATCATAATATAATTTCAGTTGCAGTTTTCTAAGCTTATACATGAGAAAGATATCTGATGTTTTGTTTACAACTTTATTCTAAAGTACCATAAGCATGCATTGTGCTTAGCATCACAAGGTGCACCATCAATACTAATATAGTTGATGTGGCACATATCAGTAAGCGGGAATTGACTTTAACCATTCTTTGAAGAAATAGGTCAAATCCAGCATCAGAAGCATGCATTGTGCTAAGCATCACTAGGTGCACCTACCATACCAATATGGTTGGCGTGGCACTTGTCAGTAATGCGGAATTTGGAAATATGGGGATTAGGAATGGACCCGAACACTAAATGCCCCTCTACTTTGTAGATGGGGCATAAAAACAGACAAATATAAAACACAGAAACACAAAAAAACTGAATATCAATTAAGAACACGAACTCTAGTCATAATGAAAGTGAACTCAGGTGGTCAGCATTTTCTGCATGCTATAGCACACCCATCATGCTGCCAATTTCCAATTCAGTGTGTCAAATCCAGTAAAGGAAGAAAAAAAAACCTATGACACTCCAACATCTGCACTCATCTGAGAGATAGAAATTTCATATTTGTCTACAAGTGCATGATGTTAATGTATAATGTTAAATTTCTTGAGTGACCACAGCAACTGAGGTGCAACATAACCCTGTGTTAACAATTTTTGTGTCAAACGCTGTGCCAAATTTGATCAGACAACTTTTGTTGGAGTTATGACCCTTTGAACTTAAAAATTTCTTGGTTTCTTATAATTAGCAAAGTCCACCCTTTCAATGAAGGCTGCTGGTTGTTTTCCATCACAGATTTTTAAATAACCTTGATTTATGTAGGGTTTGTCACCATAACTCTTACAAACTTAAGACAAATTCATAAAATTTTCATTACAGTTTTTTTGGCAACTTCATGCCACAGTCTTTTGATATTTTGCATGTAGCTTCATCCTATAATAGTGGTTTTGTGCTCATAACTCTGACATCTATTTTCTGTTTACCAAATAGTTAATAATGCAGATAACATATATCGCAATGATTGACTGTTATTCTAGTTCTTGTTTTGAAACTGGTCCAAGATAAAAGGTAATTAATAAGAACAGAAAGCTACCTTTGCCATTTGATTCTTTGCAAACAAGGTGAAGATTCATAAATTTAGCAAAGTCCACCCTTTCAATGAAGGCTGCTGGTTGTTTTCCATCACAGATTTTTAAATAACCTTGGTTTATGTAGGGTTTGTCACGTACAATTACATGTATAAATCATCTAATGTTTATCTAATAAAATTCATTTTAAACTAAACAACAATAAAAATTGAATATAAATTAGAGCTCTTATGAAAGCAGATAAAAACCAGTCTTCAACAGGGCTGATGGTGCCTGGTCTATCCCTATTTAATTTTGAAGAAAAGAACAAAAAAGTCTGAATTCATTTTATTAATAGAATGATATATGACTAAGTTTATTTTCTCCTCTTATTGAATTTCTTTGTTTTCTTGTTTCCTCGACCACCCATCCTCATCTTCCTATCTCTGTCTGCCTCCCACTTCAATTGTTTTATATCTACAAAGAGAAACGGGTAAAACATACTTGTTTTAAACAATTCAATGAAGCCTATGGTGTCAGAGGTATTATGTATTTACTTTTATACTCAAATTCAGAATAGTGGTACCTTTTTCAATTGAATTTAAATGACACCAACAGGTTTGACAATTAGGTGAGAAAGAGGTTTAATATTAGGTCAGTGAAGCTGGTGAGCTATGAAGCACCTGTTGTTAGTCATGAAGCATATCGATTCAGGTAGAAATTTAAATGCATCTCACCTGTCCAATAATTACTGATCAAATGGTCAGTTTGATTCATTTAAATTTCTACCTGAATTGATATTTTTTTTATGAGTTTTACTTCAACAGGTGTTTCATGGCTGACCAACTTCACTGACCTAATTTTAAACCTCTTTCTTCTCTTAAGACACCTAATTGTCAAACCTGTTGGGTGTCATTCAAATCAAATTGATAAAGGTACCACTATTCTTAATTTGAGTATAAATGAAATAACTCTCAGCAAGGAATATCAAACTACTTATCAATATAACCATGTAACAGAGATTAACCAAACCTACCACTTCAACCTTCACTTTGCCCACCTCTTTGGTTTTCTAAATTGTCCTTTTACCACTTGTCCTGTTGTTGTTTTTATGTTGTTGCATTTTTAGGTTATCTTGTCGGGAGTTCATAGTAGTTTTAGCAGGATAAATTAGCCCCTTGTACCTTATTTTAAATTGCCAATTATAGGTTGTGTTGCATACACTTATTCCATATCACATTATCTTCTACTTAGTGTTTGATGTTTACCTAAATACATAATTTTGTACAATGCTTGCACATGCACAATTTTTTTTAACACTGTTACATTGTCATGTATGTCACCCTCAATAAACATAATCTCACCTCATCCATATCTGTCTAAATAAAACTTACGTGCATTATCCTTATTTGAAACAGCATCAGCACCAATCATTAAACTTCCCTTGAGATCAGAGTTATCTTCTATCATGTGGGAAAACTATAATACAAAAGATGGACTTAAGCCTTCTGTAAAGATTTGTAAAGAATATTTTGTAGACTATTTGTTTTATATTACACGTATTACTGGTAATTTTTGTGATAATCAGAAATTTGACACTCAACTGCAAAATTTAAAATGACATAAAAAAGTATAAACTCTATGTGTTAATGAAAATATAAAACCCCATAAATTAGAATCAGCCAAAAATAAAACAACAGACTTTTCATTCCAATCTGCAAAAATTTCACACCACAAAAATTACCAGTTATGCGGTAGAACCACACAACTATTCAGGACCTCAGATCAAAATGTGTCAAAATTAGTCATAAAAGTTGCTTCATGGCTCATCAATTTTACTGACCCAATATCAAACCTTTCCTCCTCTTATATGACACCTAATTGTTAAACCTGTTGGTGTCATTCAAATTCAATTGAAAAGACAACCACTGATCCAAAAAGACACCTATGTCTCACTGATTTTCAGGTAAACAAAAATTATGAATTTTGCCAACATAGCCCTTCCTGACTTTGTCAATTTTCTAGTTTCTGATGTTGTGTAATGACTATTTATTTATAATATTTTTGAGAATTATACATATTATCAATTTACATGATGTCTTATTTGAATTGTTACTCACTTCTTCAGCAGCAGCAAATAGACTACCAGTATCAAGTTCTTTCCTATAAACAAATATTAAATATGAATTATCATAAGATGGCAGATAAGCTAAATGGTAGAAAAAATCTAAAACAGACAGTTCATAACTAAAATTTTTAAACTTCTTTGAAAAGCAATATAAACAACTAAGAAATGATAAAAAGTGCAGTCGTTTGAAAGTAATAACAACTACATGCAAATGTAAAAGAAAAACTATGTTTAGTTATCATCTAATAAAATGAATTACTACTATGGTTTGCTCTAATTTAATAACACTTAGCTTACATACATGGTTGGTGAATAAAGTTAAAAATTAAAGTTTGTCTCCCCTTTGTTTCCCCAAAAATTGTAAGTTCAAAGGGCCACAACTCCAACCAAATTTTGAGGATCAATATGCCCTGCTAATAGGCACAACTAAATATGGTATACTTACTATGGATTAAGTTTAATTAAATTCTGTTAAGTAGTTTCAGAGGAGTAAAATGGAATAAAGCAGACAGGACAAAAAACAAAGTGTGGGGTTTTGAGGACATGACATTTGCACAAATATAATAATAAGCTCCCGCTCAGCGGGAGCTAAATTGACTGAGTATGATGCCTCAAACCGGAAGACGTATAAGCTAGTCAGAAATCCGCACCCAATAACACGGAATGCAAAATTGAATCCTTTTTTTGTAATTTTCAATTTAAAAAAATAATAAACATAGTTATTGTATAAAAATATTTTTTTTCAAGTATTTCCAGCTATGAAATGTTTTAAATATAAATAATAACAAAATGACAGAAGCGAGGGAACCTGTCATTCTAATTTTCGCGAAACAAGACCCCCCCCTCAAAAGCGGTGCATTGTCAACCAAACAAATAACTTGAATGTTTCAGCAGACAAATTTCATTTCCTGCAGTCATTACATTTACTTTGTCCCCAGTAAACATATTTGTTTTTGTTAATTTCTCTCTAGCCGGCTTTGAATTCGAAAATGAAAGTAAAAATTCTTAGGATGTTCTCTGCGAGGTCCGCACAAATTCACTTCCTTGTTCTGTTTGCAGTCCCATTCCTTTATAAAAATCATGCAAAAGCTTGCGTTTCTTGATGTTATTTAAAGATAATGATCGAGTTCTTGCTTTAATTCAATTATGAGGAACCATATACAAGAAAGTTACTTAATCTGCGGGAGCTTTTCAGGTTTAACCTGTATCATATTAGGAATCATATTTTCAAATGATTAGACTTACTTCTTTTTCTTGGATGTGACATTATCTTTCTTTCCTCCTTTTCTCTTCTTTGTTTCAGCTAATTCAGAAAACTCATCTGAAAAGAAATTATAATTAGGTGAAAAAAATACAGGTACATGGAAGACAATAACATTACTAAACTATAAATTGTGTCTTTAGTTTAGAACTGAACAGACAATAATGAAATGTGGAATTAGTGCACATGATACAACTCAATAAAATATAACCAATCTAAAATTCTGACACACAAAACAAATCATTCAGCAAAGCCTAGAACAATCATTGTATATTAATTACAAAAAATATAAAAGGGACTGGTTTACAACATAATAATATACTTAATGATAATCGAATTGTCTCCAAATTAAGTCCTACTTACATTCAAATAAAATATATTAAACATTTATATTCGAAAACAAACTTTTACCATCATCAGAAAACTTCACATCTTCTTCATTTATCATTTCCATGTCTTCATCAAAATCTTTGAATTCACTTGCAAAGTCTTCATCTCCTACAAAATCTACCTCTTCATCTGACAAATCATCATCTACTTCGTTGTCTTCATCATCTTCCTCTTCTGAATCGCTCTCAGGTTTGCCTTTAGTTTTTTTACCCATACCTTTACTAACTTCTCTACAAAGGGATTAAATAAACGTTAAAACCAAAATACCTATTAACAAAGATGTTAATTAATCTTAGATGACAAAGAAGATTAGAACAAGAGGCTCCCAGGAGCCTGAATCGCTCACCTGACATATGTGCCTGAAGTAAAGGTTATAAGGCAAAATCGATTTAACGTTGAAAGGGTCATAAGATTAATAAGGGGGTCATCTGACAATATGGTGGATCTAAAGGTGCTGATCACTTTTGTTCTCAATCAAAATCTAAAAATCTGTCACCCTTTTTGAGTTATTTGCAAAAAAATGCAGTTTAACCTAATGTTCTATTTTTAGCCACAGCGGCCATATTTTACAACCAATCAAAAATCCCCACAACAGTTCTATACACCTAATAATAATAAACAATAATACCAAGTTTGGTTCCATTTGGACTTAAAGTGTCAGAGGAGTCATCTTCGCTAGCCAAGGGTTACGATCCGCTACCTCTGATCTTCACCCTTGGCAGATCTAGAAGGATTTTTGTGGTCATACATTCTCTGATCTGATTGGATGCAGTGAAAGTTGGCTGCATCCAATCAAATTGCTCCATTTCCATTTTTAAACAATCTGTTAACAAATATGTGGATTTACAAAGGTGATAAATAATTATTATTTTTGCAAAAAGTATTACTAGTTTTGATCAAATCTTACCAAAATTTCCTTTATTTTATCTTTAGATAAATGTTTGTCGTTAATGGAATGAAATATCTCGTATTTTTGCAACTATCTGAATGAGAATATTTTTCTTAACTCGGTATAGATATTGCTTCAAGGGAGATAATTAAAATGTTGAGATTACAAAAAACCTTCTAGATCTGCCAAGGGTGAAGATGAGAGGTAGCGGATCGTAACCCTTGGCTAGCGAAGATGCAGAGGAGTTAACATTTTCAATATAAGGAAATGCAGTTAAAATCTCTTTTGAAATCTTTCACCGTTTTAAAGTTATTTGCAAAAAACTGCCATTTACCCCTATGTTCTAATTTTTAGCCACAGCGGCCATGTTTTACGACCAATCAAAAATCCCCACATCAGTTTTATACACCTAATAATAATAAACAACTATACCAAGTTTGGTTCCATTTGGACTTAAAGAGTCAGAGGAGTTAACGTTTTTAATGTAATGAGGAAATGCTGTTAAAATGCTAAATTTTGACGTTCTAAGGGCAATAACTCCTAAAAGGAAAGGTCCTACAACGTTGACCCTATTACATATTTTGTATATTTTGATGTGCTTAACACTATGCAATTTAAATTTCTCAAATATCTAGTATAGTTTTCAAGATATTGAGCTAAACAGGTGCAAAATTTGCAAAAAATCCACAAAAAGGGCAATAACTCCTACATGGAATGTTGGATTTTCTTCAAAATTTCAGAGCTGGTAGATCTTGAGGTGCTGATCACTTTTGTTCCCAATCAAAATTTTGAAATCTGTCACCGTTTTAGAGCTATTTGCAAAAAACTGCATTTTACCCCTATGTTCTATTTTTAGCCATGGCGGCCATGTTTTACGACGAATCAAAAATCCCCACATCAGTTCTAAGCACCGAATGCTAATGAACAACCATACCAAGTTTGGTTGCAATTGGACTTAAGGTGTCAGAGGAGTTAACGTTTTAAAAAGTTTACGGACGACGGACGACGGACGGACGACGGACGCCAAGTGATGACAATAGCTCACATGACCCTTCGGGTCAGGTGAGCTAAAAAGTAGGATAATAACATTCTCAAGAAATTGGAGAACACAATGGTCCTGTCTTGGTACAGGCATTTGAAAATAGATAGAGGACTGAAATAAAACAATAACTATTTTTTAAAAACAAAATATTTTTTTATCCAAGAAAATTGTGGTAATATCGGTTTTAATAGTATACACCTACAAGCAAATTAATTTCAAATAAGGTTTACATACTTAGCAAAATCCAGGTCTTCATCATCAAGCAATCCATCATCAAAGTTCTTCTCATAGTTTTCTGCAAAACAATATGTAGGTAAAGAATATATCATAAAGAATAGTATTTCATAGAAACATCAATTTTATGCCATTTCATACTTAATTCAATGTCATTTAAATTAAATTCATCCTAATATCAAAACTTTTCTGAAAAAACTTTAGATATTAGAGAGAGAAAAACAAGAGGCTCCCAAGAGCCTGAATCGCTCACCTGAACTACACATATATATATATTTGTAGGTATTATTGTGCTTAACCATATGCGATTTAAATTTATGAAATATCTTAGTTAGTTTTCAAGATATTGGGCTTAATAAGTACAATAACTCCCACATCAGCAGTCAGATCTTTTCCGAAATTTCAAGACAGGTAGATCTTAATATGTTGATCACTTTTGATTCTTGCACAATTTTGATATCTGAAACCAGTTTTGAGTTATTAGCAAAAAAATGAAATTTGCCCCTATGTTCTATTTTTTGCCATGGTGGCCATGATTTTTTTACTAATCAAAAATTTGAACGATAGAGTTGTAGCATATAAGCTATCAAACAGTGTGCCATGTTAAGATGCAGTTGGTCTTACTGTTTCAGACAAGTCAGGGGAAAAGTAATGAACAATGGTAAATATTGATGCTTTAAGGGCCATAACTCCTTAAAGAAATAGTTCTACAGCTTCGACCTAATTATATGAATTGTAGATCTTGATGTGCTTAATCATGTGCAATTTGAATTTTTGAAATATCTTGTATAGTTTTCAAGATATAGGGCTAAATAAGTGAAAAAAAATTTAAAAATCCAGAAAAAGGGCAATAACTCCTATGTCGTTTGTTGGATCTTCTTGAAAATTCCAGAGCAGGTAGATCTTGAGATGCTTAACACTTTTATCTCCCATCAGAATTTTGATATCTGTTACCGTTTTTGAGTTATTTGCAAAAAACTGAAATTTGACCCCTATGTTCTATTTTAAGCCATGGAGGCCATATTTTTTGACGAATCAAAAATTCGAACGATAGAATTGTAGCATTAATGCTATTAAACAACTGTGCCAAGTTTGGTTGAAGTTGGATGTATGGTGTCAGACAAGTTAATCTTTGAAATTCAGGGTAAAAGTAATGAAAAATGGTAATGGTTCTACAGCTTTGACCTAATTATATGAAATGTAGATCTTGATGTGCTTAATCATATGCAATTTGAATTTTTAAAATATCTTGTATAGTTTTCAAGATATAGGGCTAAATAAGTGCAAAATTTTGAAAAAATCCAGAAAAAGGGCAATAACTCCTACATCGGTTGTTGGATCTTCTTGAAAATTTCTGGGCAGGTAGATCTTGAGGTGCTGATCACTTTTACCCTATGCCAGAATTTTGATATCTGTAACCGTAATTGACGGACGTTTTCGAGTTATTTGCAAAAAACTGCAATTTACCCCCTATGTTCTATTTTTAGCCATGGCGGCCATGTTTTTCAACGAATCAAAAATCCCCACGCTAGTTTTATACTACCTATGCTAATTAACAACAATTTAAAAGCCATTGAACTTATGGTGTTAGAGGAGTTAACGTTTGAAAAATGTTAATGACGACGGACGACGACGGACGACGACGGACGCCAAGTGATGGCAATAGCTCACATGGACCTTCGGTCCAGGTGAGCTAAAAAACATGTTAAACCAAACCTGTCAACCAAAATATATTATAATACAGCTTGTAAATTAAAATATTAACTTGACAAAGAGCTTACCTAGGAAATCATCAAATTCACTATCACTAACACTTCCACTGTCACTCATTTCTTCATCATCTCTTGTCTTCTTCCTGGCTGCCTTCTGAGTAAAGTATCTATTATGTAAAGAAAACAACATAAAAAGTATATAATAAAGAAATCTACGTTTTTGCTTGTAATGGTACTTTTTGCAATCAACTGATGTTTGGGGTGGGGAGAGAAATGACATAAATCTAAAAGACAAGATGAATGTTATGTAGTCAGGGTTTGAACTTAAAATTTTAGCTTGGTAGCCCACATCCAAAATTTAAGCACCTTACCAATGTGGTTCTGTACAAAAAAGATAAAATTTCTTGTAGCCCACAGCAAATTTTAGGGGCCATTGGCTAGTGGGCAAGTGATACATGGAAAGATAATTTTTTTTGTAAATGAGACACATTATAAATTTATTGTGGTGTCCAAAAAATAAAAATTGAACTCATCTGCAGACAATTTTTTATAGTAAAAACACCTAATTGCTATATTTTTTTCTTGGAATTCTATTACATGTATAATACAAACCCACCTGTAATAGAATAGTTCCTCCACTGGAATGTTTTCCTCCGAGTTCTCTATATATTTATCACTATTTACTGGTATACTCTTGATTCCTTTGGGATAGAATACTTTATGTGACATTGTAGCTTTTGGCACTGTAATGACAAAATACATATACATAGACTCATATACATTACATAAAAATGTTTTATAAATACATTTGTACTGTGATAATTCTGAACAGTAAAATAATTTCTGAAAAAAAACCAGTCTCTTTTGATAACATTACTATTTTTTTCTCTGCAGCATGGAGTTCAAAATGAGAAAAATCTTTTCTTTGCCAGAATGTTCAGCAAGAAATATTTTTGTTTGTTAATACTCTAATAATGCATATGTATGTTAAGTTTCATAATGATTTCATATTTCCTTCGTGAAAAAGTAAATCAAACCTGAAGGTAAACCTGATTCCGGATGGACAGACAGACACCCCCTCTACATAGTAGGTGCATGGGACATAAAAAATACCCAAAAAACTTTAAAATAAAATCATAAAATGTAAAACTCACAAGCATCTTTCTTCTTTGGGTTTTTATAAACAAATCTGTCCAGGAATCTGATGGTTGTAAAGTCTTCTAGTGGATCTCCAGTGTATGTTACAGGTTCTCCCTGGATTTTAATATATAAAGAATAAATCAACACAAATGATTGGTTAAAAATAATGGTCATTTAAGAATATATAATACTTATGACAATTTTCCTTTCTTCACAGGTAGTTATTAACTAATACAAAGCAATTAATAATAGAACTGCACCCTCATAGGGAGGAATACACCGAACTGTTATAGTACACACAGTTTGGCATTAAATTTTCTCTACAAAGTTAAAATGTATGATTACAGTTTTTTTACCATCCTAAAGTGATTACTGTCTAAGTACCGAATTCTGTAATCACTCTCAAGTTATTGTTTTATTATTACACAACTTTAAATTTACAGAAAGTTCTGAAGGGCACATAAAATATCATAATTACAAAAAAAGAAGAAATAATTTAATTTCAATAATCCTGTGAGAGAAATGAGGGGATATTGCATGTTGATATACAAAATAGCCATTACCTTGATAAGTTTGGATGCAAACATTGACACAGTTGGATGGAAGTGTTTGGCAAGTCGATTTAGCTCCCAGATACATTCTTGATCAGCATTACAGTAGAGAGGATTCCTACAATGTGGGTCATAGTGATCGCTGGAACCACCTACAAAGGAAAACATCAATGTAAGCTTATGTAATACAAGTATATAAATGTTTAAAACTAAAGATAGAAATATATACAGCAAAGAAAAGATACATCAGCTTAGAAATTATTCTTTATTTTGGTTTGTAAAATAACCATGATAACTGATCCAATCAATGTGTCAACTGAAAGTCATTTGACATTTTTCTCTGAGCAAAAAATTTAGCAATTCCAAAAAAGTTACTGTCTTATTTCACATATCTTTTCCCACTTTGTAAAAATTAAAAAAATATTTGACCTTTCACATGAACCCAGGATGAGGTTTTCCGGTTCCCTGTTTTAACAGATGGTTTCTCCACTTGCTCACTATCTGAATCTGGTATATCTACAAAGTGTTCTTCTTCATCATCATCAGAATCCTACATAAATAAAACAACATTTCCTTTTATCATGGTTAATGTGAATAACTTTTACTTAAAACAGTCTAATTTTAAATTACAAAAATACTAAGGAGAAAAATAGTTATTTGAATCAAATGTCAATCACTGCAGCCTATCCTTAAAGACATACACTACTTTCTTTATCAATATAACATCTAAATCAATTTCAATCTGACAATGAACACTATCAGTTGTAGTTTTTTATGCGTGCAACACCTGCAAAATGAGTATATTTGATACTAAAATGTCTAAAAACAACCAATACACTTACCACTACAGTTTGTTTCTTGACTATCAATGATGGTTTGGTTTTCACAAGTTCTCCTAGGAGTACCAAGGCACCACACACAAATGGTGGAGGCAAGGTAAAACAAATCTGTAACAATCTCTTCACAAATGACTGAAAAAAAATCATTTATTTTTGTTTAAGTGTCTTTAATGCATCCATCAAACCAACATGCATGTATTTAACTATAAAGAAGCTTTAGAAATTTGCAGTCAAACAAATCAAAAAATGACTGAAGTTGAAATTATCTAGTTCATAATTTAATGTTGGACAATTCACAATACAATTTCTTATCTTTAAGTTAAATAAAAAGAAACATACATGTAATATTAAAACTTCCCTAGGCTCTTTCCTTTTCTATGCCAAGTATTGGTTTCATATCATTTGCATTGTGTTTTAATTCAGGTAAATTTCAAAACATTTGACCAGCTACCACTGGTAAACATTTTAATGGGAAGGTTTCATTGCATATTTTTTAAATTGCCATTGTTTCATGGATATTCCGTCATGTACACATCTTCTTCACCTTAATATTACCTTCCAGTAGATTTCTTTGTCATTGTAAACTATGAACTTAAATAACAATCAACCAATGAGGTTATTACCTTGATTCTTCTATCCACTGAGTCTTTCTTGATACTTTTAAACAGCAGGTTGAGGAACATGGCTTGCTTAGCTGAGGATTTAAGTGAAGGGTCTGACATCTTTTTATATAATGTTACATAATATCGATCTGAAATGGTCTGGCTGCAAAATAAAATAAACACATGAAATGCTAATTTGTTAACAAATTGTGAAGAATACTATTTATGTATGCACATATTTATTTATAATATGTGGGTAATTGAAAAATCTCATGTCCAGTCATATATAGAATAAAATCAATCTGTTATCTTTGAGTGACGATCAATCTGTTATCTTTGAGTGATGATCAATCTGTTATCTTTGAGTGATGATCAATCTGTTATCTTTGAGTGATGTGATCTCATTGTTGGTGCGTTCAAGTGTATTATTTGATCAAAATAGCGCTTATTAAAATCTGTGCTTTTGAATGTATAAAAGTTTACCTAGAGTCCATGACTTGATAAAGTAATAGCAGAGCTTGTATACTGGTATTAAAATTGACAACATGGACCAGCTTGTAAATAGTGTTCAGTTCCTCAGCTAGATACTCTGGATCAACTACAAAATAAAAAATACGTTTATATTTTCTAATATGAAATTGGTTGGGAAATGCATGTCACAAAAAAAATTGATGACTTTCCACATCATTTTCTTCACATAGTTCTTTGTGCTTATAGTTCTGTGCAAAATCTATGTATGCATGTGTATGTGTTATGGTTTAATACCTTTTTCGACTTACCCAGGCCATATAGGGCGGTCAGTTTTTTAATGGTGGATGAAATCACGGACCTTGGGCAGGTGACTTACAAATCTAAGTGCAAAATTTAGAGTCTGTACTCAGTTCAAAATATTGTGGACAGATGGTTAGACAGACCAACAAATAAAGATAAATTGATAGGGTCTCCACTTTCTAAATTAGAGGTCTCAAAAATCTCTGCCCCTCCTGTAAGTCATGACTAGAAGGTTGCAAACCAAGCTGTATAAAGCTTAAGATAATTATGTTATTTCATACCTTTAGCATATGGATAGCACCTGTTGACGCCAGTCAGCAATGCACTCATCATCTTACTGTCAACCTCTCCTTTCTTTACAAAGGACTGAAATATATATATAAAAGCATAGGTTAAATTCAGTATGTCAATTGTCCCGATTTTATGAGACATTCTGAATAGAAAAGGTGGGCTAAAACATTTTGCCTATTCTTTTCAGATGTATGGTTTAAATCATCATTAAACATCAAAGTCCAGTTGAGATACACAAATGAAAAAAGACACCATCTTTTCTAAAAATACAAAGCAACTTATGATTGGTTTGTGCTTTGTTATTGATTATCAATAGGGGGAAGTTGGGCCCAAAAAAATATTTTTACATTTTAATGTGCCTGTCCTAAGGTAGGAATCTATATCAAAGCTGATGTTTGTATTTCCTCAAATTTATATTAATTGGGTTTTTTTTTGTTAAGAAGAGGGTCTTTCATTTGCACTTTAGGATTGGACTTGAATCATATGTAGTTTATATTCAATCAAGGGCCAATTGCAAAACAGCGAGCAGCGATCACTGGTCACATTGTAGGCTGCTGGCTGTTTTCCATTGTGGATTTCTTTTTTTAATTGTCGTTTATATCGTAGATTGTGTTTCGTACACTTATTCCACAACTCATTTTCTTCTATTATGAAAGCAATCAGGAGTTATTGGCTGAATCGACAGCAAAAGAAAACCAATCTTTAAAGAAAACTGATCTAGACAAAATATCTTCTAATTTAGACTACCGTATTTTCCGGAGGATAAGACGCTCCGGACTTTAAGCCGCAGGGCCGATTTTTAGCAAAATTTCTAAATAAATCCATTAATAAAACGCACCTGAATATAAAGCGCACCCTCTAAGTCAGTATTACAACGTATATTGAATGATTTTTGCCATGTTTATTTCGTTTTCAGCACAAAGACTACCGATGTCATGAACAGGTGAAAGATCGTTTTCTTGTATTTTAATGTATATTTTTGTTTTACAATAAAATAATGTTTGATTTTAATAAAAGAAATTAAACTTTTGTGTTGATTTATTTTGGTTTTTCATCTATGTGTGTGTACAGGTAATTGCAATTTGTGTATGACAATTATCGATCTGTTGACACGTGACAGGTGTTATGATTGGCAATTAAATTGGTTGTCCGGGTTCTAATTGTCCAATTTTTGTTTTGATTGCAGAAGAAGTGAAGTAAATTAACTTTGATAAGTTTTCATTTTAATTACTCAATCACTAATTGTGAAATTTGTTAGCCTTGACCACGTGGTGGAAAAGAAAAATCAATCAAAATGGCGTACCTGTATGGGAATCAATATAGCCAAATAATGTGTCCAATCTATTATTTTAGATTTTAGATGTCCTAAATATAATTCTTTCTATTTACTAAGTAAAAACCAAAAGAACAAATGGTTCCTAATGCCAACAAATCCATGATAATAGGTAAATACACATATGGTGTGTATAACATGCAAATTACTTGCAAACGTAATGTAGGTCACAATACAAGTCACCACAGGCTGCCATTATGAACCTCATGTAGTTGATCAATAGATCATGCATAAGATAAAGTGATAAAATGTCAAAAACTCTACACTTTAACTAATTCAAACAATTTGTCTTCTGACCTTTTCACTTTATTTCATTAAGATATATAATAAATGACATCTTTAATGTTTTCTGAAGGTGCACTTTTTTTTTAAAGTGACCTGTGGTGCCTTTTAAAATACCGATTATACACTTCCCAACCGGAAGTCCCCGTATGTCAACAAATTAACATTTCATGGCCATGGATCAGAAAAAAGATCGAGACAACTGAAATGCATAATAAATAAACACATCCTTTGGTATTTTTATTTATTTTATTAATAAAACACAACATCACAAGATTGAAACTGAAATAATCATTACATTTAAGTTGAATAATGACCAAGATGGAAATCTTTGCTTGATAACACCTGTAAAAACATCTATGTTTACACGCCGCTTCACCTGAAATTCTAAAGAAAAACCATTAATAAAACGCACTGGAGTATAAAGCGCACCTCCAACTTTTCAGGAAAAAAATAGCGGCTTATACACCGGAAAATACGGTAGATGTTAAAGAAATACAGTAGATTTTTTTATACTACTGAACATATTTTGTTTTACTTACTTTGAAGAATGTAAAATATACTGTCACAAGTTTTGCTGCCAGTAACTTATCCTCTCTTGTAAATCTTAATTGGATCAGGAAACATATACTATAATATCTAGAAGAAAACAAAGCACCAATTACTACAAAACAATCTTTAAACTATTCTTATAACTTTTTAATGTAATTATCTAAGTTGAGTCTGAAAATAAATGTATTTTTCTGTAGTTTCATTCCCCATCCGGTATTTTTTTATATATTGGTTAAATGCACTTATGTGTTTATATCTACATGTATTTTAAACAAGTTATAATCTCCATACTGAAACTAAAGAGTTTTTAGGTATTACAAATACATGCTATTATCGATAAAGGAATTATAAAATTTAGAGATGCTATAAAAACTTACTGTGCTTTAGTTGATATATTAGGTCTATACAAAAGTCTTTCCACTTCATCCACTACAACACTCTTCATGTTGGGATGTTTTTCAACTGAAATAAAAGCATATCATGCAATAAAGAATTTCTCCAAAATTAACAACCAAGATCATGTTGGGATGTTTTTCAACTGAAATATAAGCATATCAAGCAATAAAAATTTTCTCCAAAATTAACAACCAAGATTCATGGATATTCTGACTATTGCATAACACTGGTGTGCAACATAAAGTTTGAAATTTATAACTATTAAGACCTGCATAGATAAAGTTTGCACTTATTCTTAAAACAATAGTCACCATCTTCTAAAAGTCATAAGATATACCGGTACTGTATAACAACACTTCATAATAAAACAGACAAACATGTCTCAATGACAGATATATATATGTACTGTATCCTGCACATTTGGTACAACTCATTTTTATTAAATTGTACAGATATTGTCATAATGTTTAATAAAAATCTAATTCATATTTTAGAATATTATCACAGGGGTAAATATTTTGTGACAGCAGAATAGTAGATGACCCAACGGGCAAATAAGACTTTGATATAGAAACGTCGTGATATGCTTACCTAGTTTCTTTAAAAGATAAGCTGTCTTTGATGCCAACTTGTAATTTGGATCTCCAACTTTATTCACCAAAAGGTTCAGAAGAAACTGCAATCAATACATTCAAATTGGACTAACAAGACAAATGCTATATAACTACACCTTAAAGGTCTTAAGAATACATTAAGGCTGCTGGTTGCTTTCTGTTGCGGATGTCTTAAATTATCGATGATATCGTACGTTTTGTTGTGCACACTTAATCCACATCTCATTATTGCTATTGACTATCCTTACATCATGTTTAGTCTTAATATTTCCTTTTGATTAAATATTTATGATTAGTAGGTGATGGCCTATGCTTGAATTGCTTTTTTGTGTGTGTGTGTGGAATTCCAGTACTTTTTTATGGTGGAAAATTGCTTTGAGGTGATCTTTTTTTGTATAGTTTGAAATACAATTCCTACATACCTTTTCCTGTTCAGGTTTTTCACACAAAAGGTCAAATGCAATAGCTATGAAAAAAAAAAGATAAATATATGTTTACTACAAATGATTTGAGCATCTTATTTCTTATTGAGCATCTTATTTCTTATTGAGCATCAATTTTTAGCTTCATGTATAGGAATTGTACAGCCTAAAATTATCATGGATGCTAACTGCAAACAAATTATCATAAAATTTTGCAAATTCATTCAATTGTGCTTTGACTGATTTTTTCCATTTTTGCAATGATGTATGTGTTTCATTTATCAGTAACAGTCATTCCTCAAGAATTTTTGTACCTGCATTTTTTAACTTGATTTTCTAGCAATGAAATTCTTCTTTTGTCATGCTACAAACCAACATTAACATGCCCCGCTACATTTTCTTTTTAAAATTAGACAAGATTTATGTTTAATATTACCTAGTGCTTTCTGTTTTGTTGCTGCCAGTGTATCATGTGACATCATCTAAAAGTTACAGAAAAATAAACTTATAAGCAATTTACAAAACACTCGAGCCAAGTATCTATCAAATGATGTAATCATCTAAAAGAAGCATTAGAAGACTTTCTTTAACCTCTACTTATAACAATATTTTTTAAAGTTAATCACAATGTCTAATAGCTGAATATAATCATCAAATTGTAAATATTTTACAGACATTTTTCCATGCGCATGTACAAATGATGAGTTTTTTTCCCTAAATATTTTATATTTTTGCAGATCGATACAACTTTACAAAGAACAAATTATTGTTCATTTGGGTATTCGACATGGATTTCAACACTGTTTAAAGTTGTTTAATATTTGTTTACCAATGTCATGAATGTACTCGAATTTTTTTAATATAGGAGTTGTGACCTTTTCTAATATTTTCATCACTTACTTCACATGTACTTGAACTAACTCTATGAAATAAATTGTTGAAAATATAAGATTATCCTTTACCTCTATTGACTTAACATAACTGGAATACAGCTCCTTCAGTCTAGCTTCATATAACCAGACCATCAGGTATTTATCAACTGTGTCTTTATTTCCTCCTGTTAATGTTCCTATACTTGATAAGGGATGCTGTAAAGGATAGAAAAATGGAACAAATCTAACATGCTGTATATATGTGTCCCAATTTTGTCTGTACTCTTTCAAATAAATGATTTATAAAATGAATGGTTCACTAATTAAAAGATTGTAAAAGTAAATTTTAACATTTATTTGATCATGTAAATAATGTAAAAGGTAAGAAAAGAAGTTTCAAATTTCAGAAGTTACAAAAAAGCACACGACAGCAAATTCACTTGCCCGTTACATTAAAATGAAGGTCAAGATGACAAAAAGCACACAACAGCTAATTCACTTGCCCCTTACATTAAAATGAAGGTCAAGATGACCTAATTTTGGTACAGATGCTGGTTACTATCAAAGATGTAACTACTGACCTTATATTAACCCTCTACCGATTGTAGTTGCTGAGATATGGACCTTAACCTAAACTTTAACCTGGGTCATTCTTGTGGAGAAAGTAGGTCAAGGTGACCTAATTTTGGTACCGATGTGTGTTACTTTCCAAGATTAACCCAATGACCAAATATAATCACTCTATGATGTGTAGTTCCTAAGTTATAGACACAAAAAAGTAACATTTTCTTACATATGTATGAATGTACAAATGTATGACAAATTAACGAACCAAATGCTAGATTGTATATCCCCTCTGGGATAGTTACCTGATCAAATGTGCGTAGCTTTCTATCTCCTGGTAATAAATAGGTTAAAAACAACTCCTTTGTTGTATCTGTAAAGTAAAGAATCAATTGCAATGTTTAATGGTCAGTAAAAAATCTGTTTGGTCTATTATAAACATTTTTTTTATATTCTAGTACATCTATGCAAGCAAATATAAGTAATACATAGATATTTCTTTGATGATTTAAGGATTAGTTTTGAATTTATCTTAGAATTAGGGCTTATTGTAAGACAGGCTTCCAGTACTACTGGTCACTTGGAAGGCTGATAGCTGTATTCCATTTTGAATTTTAAAATGCTGATGATTAATGTAGGTTATGTTAAGAACACTTACTCCACACCTTATTATCTTCTATTACATGTACAAAATGTGGAAGTGGATTTACCTGCAGCCATCATAGATTCTCGTTTGCCTTTCTTCTTTGTCATGTTGATAAGAGACTCTAAGCTTGATAAATTCTGTATAGGAGACTCCTGGACTAGTAACGTGAGGGCCGCTATCTTATCTCCGAGGGTTCCTGATGTTAACACAGTCTTGATCCACCCAATCTCTGACTTCTTACTGGCCTCACGCTCTACAAAAATACAGAAATAAGAGTCTTTGCTCAATATACAATAAATAAATAGCAATAGCAAAGATTTATACATTACCTTTAAAATTCGAGTTGGTAACATTTTATAACAATTTTTCCAAGGTAATAAGCAAACAGATATTTATTTAACAAAAAGTTGACTGATCAATTTAAATACACCTTACATATATATTTCTTATTATCTTTTAAAGCATTAATATACCGTATAGTGGGTTATTTTCGCGGGTAGACATAAACTGTGGAAATACCCACCCAATGCAAATCATATACAAACACAATCACAAACCACGAAAATAAAACCAGCAAAGTCTTTTCACATACCTCATCACACAAAAACTGCTAAAAAACCTGCATTACGTTATTTTATGAGAGATAGATAATTTTTTAAAATGAAATAAGATTTCTATGCAACAATTTGTTTGTTTTGTATGGAACATTCTGACTTTGCACTTTGCAGCTATCATTTTGAAAGATAACTCTTTACATTATTTCACTCCTAAACTCAGTGCATTTATTACTCACGCTTCTTATACACTGCCACCTCATCTTGTAATAATTTGGAAGCAAAGTTTTCCATTTGCTGCTCCAATTCTCGGCTATGGTCACTCTTTTTCACTTCACATGGCACCTTTTAAAAAATGTAAAACCTCATATAGAACAAAAAAAACTAAAAATATTGTTCAAGATATCTTATAAAAGAGTCATTATCAATTTTGTTGGTAATTAACTTGTATGTTATACGTCTATTGAATTTCAAGAAATGTGTCATTACAAATATTCACACAGTCCTACATGCACATCAAATCTGGAGGATATAGTTCTCATTAAAAAAAAAAGAAAAGAAAAAGATTCTTTCACAACTGGTGTATTATCCAATGGGTTATGGTATACTGTAAATGTATTAATTTTCACTGTTTTCAATTGTCACACTTTGATGTACAAATAAATTCCATATTCGTGTGTACTATTTTTCACGGTTTTTCATTGACCATGAATATAGCAAAAATTAGTACACCAGGAAAATTACTAAATTTACATCATCATTTCCTTTATCATATCTAACAGTTGGGTTGTAATTGTATTCCTTGTGTTCCTATGTATCAGGTAATACAGTAAGTGTTCAATATATGTACAAACATGTACATCTAACCAGCTTTGTTCTGACTTAACCAACAGATATGTACAAACATGTACATCTAACCAGCTTTGTCCTGACTTAACCAACAGATATGTACAAACATGTACATCTAACCAGCTTTGTTCTGACTTAACCAACAGATATGTACAAACATGTACATCTAACCAGCTTTGTCCTGACTTAACCAACAGATATGTACAAACCTGTACATCTAACCAGCTTTGTCCTGACTTAACCAACAGATATGTCCTGGGTTTGTAGTTCTTGATGTGAGATTCTATACTAAATGATGATGTTGTAGTACTGGACACTTCATCATGTTGAATTTTCTCCTGTTTTCCTTTCTTTTTTGATTTTTTAGTATTTTCCTCTTTTTCTTTCTTCTTAGTGTTTACTTCAGGCAACTTTTCCTCTTCCTCTGGTTGGCTAAAATGATATCATTTTTTTATCTTTAACAGTTCCAAGAATACAACTGTTATTATTGTAATTGCTGTAATAAGTGGACAGTTTTGACGGTTCTCTGTCATAGACAAAGATCTCACATTTTACACAAATACCTTGTTTTCCCACCAGATTTCACTATGAAAAGGGGATGTGCATTATTTAAAAAATAATATGGTAAATGTTGTGGAAATTGTCGTTTAAAATATATATGCAAGTAATATTTTATTGCATTTTATTCTGTTCAGCCTGTTAAAAATGTATAGATCAAAAAGATCTTAGAACTTCATTCACAATAAATGTTTTATCCTTGCATATTCAAATGAACATTTTTACAGAAGTACTAAATAATGTTGCAAAAGCAAAAGCAATGGTTGTAATTTATTTAGTTACCTGATAATATCATCTCGATACTTCTGAATTCCCAACTCTTTAATGAATTGACTGAGCTGCAATAAATGAAATTTATAACAATAAGGTGAAAATGATTCTGATCAAATTTTTGTATGACTAGAGATTTAGTTAAATTTAAACAGACAGTTGATACTATGATAATTTAAGGATAAATCAAAACACATATTCTCATTTTATCTGTATTGAAATGACGAAATGTAATGTAATTTTTACTTTAAAAAAATTTGGTTTCAATTTGTAACTCAGTGTGCATATCATGATCATCATATATATAATAATAATAACAATAATCCTTCATGTACAATGCACATGCATTATAACTTTATATGCTCTATAGGTTAATAATACATTACATCATTTTTGCTGACTGGATCAGCACCAAAATCTTCATCAAAATCATCTAATTCTTCGTCTTCATCACTATCTATATCAGCTATCAGACCCAAGTCAGACTACAACATAAAAATATGAACACCCTTAAAAAGAATCTAAAGTTTTCTAATATGCCAAATAGTCACTTCTTTTCAGATTAAAACATAAGTGTTAGAGAAAAAAAATTCAAATAACCACCCATAAGTTAAATAAAGTTTAATCTTTATATTTTTGTAATTTTTAAAGCTCTAAGAAAAAGCTTCTAGGTAATAACTATAGATGGACAAATTTAAGCTGCTGAGATTCTTACCATCTTCTGGACTAAGCAATTACAGAATGACAGTTTGATTTTAAAAATGATCTTTACAAGTATTTCATTATTAACTTACTTCAAAGCAAATATATGAGAGGCTAGACAGAGAACAGGGATACAGGGGTTGTGTGGAGAGTGTGGTGGAGAGGTCTGGGAGTGGGAGGGGAGTCAAGAGCAAGCAACAAGAGAAAGGGAAACATGGTAAAAAGGATCAAAGTGTGGGAATTTGAAGCTGATATTGTTTCAGAATATGGGGAAAGGGGGTTGAAACCCCTTCTTGTCCAGCCTTGCACACATAAGTATTTATTAGTTAGTGATACACACTTAAAATAAATTTGCAAAATCATGAAAATAGGGATAGAGGGAAAAAAGGGTCAATTAAAATAGTTTTTTCGGGACACATGGTGTCAGGCGACTTATGTTGATTTAGTCGATGGATGCTTCTTAGCTAGCTGTCAGTAACTTCGAGTGTTCTCAAGAGAGTATCTTTACGTCCCGTTAATTACTTGTTGTCCTTTTGTCTCAGATACTCTCTTGTTGAATTGAACTTTTATCGATTTGATTTTTACTGTGTGTTAGTTTGTGCTTTGTCATTGATTATCATTAGGGGGAAGGTTGGCGCCAAAAAACTAGTTTAACCCCGCTACATTTTAATGTGCCTGTCATAAGCCAGGAATCTTTATTTAGTCGAATTTATGTTTATTGTTTTTCGTCAAGAAGAGGGTCTTTCAATGCACTTTGGGATTGGGCTTGAATCATATGTATTTTATTTTCAATCCAGGGGCCAATTGAAAAACAGCAAGCAGCGACCGCTGGTCACATTGAAGGCTGCTGGCTATTTTCCATTGTGGATATTTAAAATATACGTTTATAATATAGGATGGTCGCGTACACTTATTCCACATCTCATTTTCTTCTATTGTGTTGATTTAAATCAATTTTATGTCAGTTATGCATTGAAATTTTACTAAAAATGCATGTGTCAAATAATTGGTCATTGTCAACATTTTAAACTCAAAGCTACAAATAACAAGAGTAAACACTAAAGTATGTCTTGCCTGCTGGCACCATCGGAATACTTATTTATTTAACTATGCATTCATTAATTCTTGACATTTTCCTGTGGACCAACTAAAATGATTCTAGATATCATACTAATTGAGAAACAGACTTAACATAAAAGACTGAACACAAAAAAAAAACAATATGGGGTCAAGGTCCCGTTGCCTGGACAATAACCTGAAATGTCTGTACACCAAATAGCAGATGCCTAGCTATTATACTTTTCAAGAGATTCATTTTCCACAAAAGTCTTACACAGAAGTTTTCAGCCCGAAAAAAGACCTAAGTTCACAGAGTCAATGAAGCGTGAAAATGGGGTCAGGGTCATACAGCATGGTGATAGTTGCATAGACCATAACCTCAAATGTGTGATACCGTATTTTGCCGTGTATAGTGCGCATTTATGTACAATGCGCACCCCCTTTTCATTATGAAAATCTGGGGGAAAAAACAAAGTTTTGTGTAAAATGCGCAATCATTTTTTATGACAAGGAACCCTCAAAATTTGTCTCTTTTTTCAGGTAGAAAGACTACAGATGAAGATTTTTTAATGAAAATAAAATTGTTATGTAATTATTGTGAAAATAAAAATAAACTGTTATACTATTTGTGTATTTTTTTATGACAGCGAAATCGTAAATCCCAGTAATGGTCCCCCTTTTCAATCAACAAACAACAAGTATTAACCCAAGCTCACATCTTTTGATGAAAACAATAAAGGTGTCAAAACAGTGATGATCAACAAATTACTATTTAAACAATCCTGAAATATTACAGCTGAATGGCTTTAATTGTTAATTGTTCAAGCCTGTTTACAAAAGATCGATGTTTTGTGCAAATTGGCCTCAGTGTCAAAACAAATAATTACCAGTAAATCTAAATTATCTCCAGCTTGGGATGAGTATTTATTCACAAAACAATTAGAAAATGGCTCTCTGTTGCTCAAATAATTACATGAAAGAAAAAACAGACCATTCTATTTTTAGAATTATTTAAATGAGGTTACTTAGGGGAATACACATTATTGATCCAGAAAGGAAACAAGTAAAGGAAGAATGAATAAATAAATTAAAATCATGTTTTATTATTCTTATTTTGAATAAAGAAATTGGATAGAAGTATTTTTTAAGAGTACAAATAGTTTTACCAAACTAACAATAAACATTTAACCAAAATGGCGGTCGATATGAGTTAATAAACAAACACATGAAGACACTGGAATTAAGTTTTTATTTGATAAAAGCAGGATTAATTTTATTTAGAGATACTAATAATGAACAGGATTCAATAGAAATCACGGAGTTATGATTCTTGTATTCAATCATGGATGAATCTTGTGTCCAAAGTCTGACAAACATCGATCTTTTGCCGTTGCTGATGTTCATGAAAATGTATGAAAATCTCATATAGGGATGTATTGTGCGCACCCCTATGTTAGATTCTGGAAATTATTGTAAAAAACTGCGCACTATACACAGCAAAATACGGTATTGATATATCAGATGCCTAACTATTATACTTTTCAAGAAATTCATTTTTAACAAAGGTCTTATAAGGAAGTTTTCGGCCTGAAAATAAGCTCTAGATTTACAGAGTCACTGGAGCGTGAAAATGGGGTCAGGGTCATACGGCATGGTGACAGTTGCGTAGACCATAACCTCAAATGTCTGTATACCAAATATCAGATGCCTAGCTATTATACTTTTCAAGAAATTCATTTTCCACAAAAGTTTTGGGCCTGAAAAAAGATCTAAGTTCACAGAGTCACTGGAGCGTGAAAAAAGGGGCAGGGTCACACAGAATGGTGACAGTTGCGTAGACCATAACCTGAACTGTCTGTATACCAAATATCAGATGCCTTACTATTATACTTTTCCAGCAATTCATTGTCCACAAAAGTCTTACAAAGAAATTTTCAGTCTGAAAAAAGACCTAAGTTCAGAGAGTCACTGGAGCGTGAAAATGGGGTTAGGGTCATACGGCATGGTGACAGTTGTGTAGACCATAACCTGAACTGTCTGTAAACCAAATATCAGATGCTTAGCTATTATACTTTTCAAGTAATTCATTTTCCACAAAAGTCTTACAAAAAAGTTTACGACGCTGCCGCCGTCGCCCCCAGAAAGTAATACCTATGTCTTTCTTCCGTGAAGACGAGACAAAAATAATAGTTACTCAGTTAGGAGTGACAGTGGAAAGATTTAGAAAAAATAATCATATTACAAAAGAAAAAATTGGGTCGGTTCATACTGAAATGTGTTTGTACATTTGTATGGAAACTTGCTCGTACCAAGTTGTTTTGTACCGATCATGAGTTATTTAAATCCCTTATCGAAAGTTGCATGAAATTTGGGGCCACAAGAAAGGGTAAAAGTAATATTAGCCTTAAATCGGCTGTTCTCAGAGGCGTTGAAAAAAGATCTCTAAAACAAAGGTATTAAACAGGAAGAATTCAGGCACGGACCAAGGATGTTCGATTAGAGCTGATCGTGGCACAAAATGTTTTTGCTATTTTTTATTGATTTCATTGGAAAAAAATCAACTTTTTTCACATTTTAAGGGGGGTGTCCCAGCCTGAATCCCTGCCTCGAATTCATAAAAATAAGGTGAGAATTTTTAATATCTACATGTAGGTCCAGCTACACTTAATATTTCAATTTTATGTGCAGTTGTGACTGTGCATGTACAAAAAATAGGTTAAAATCTACGCCATGTTTTAAAGAAAGCTATAAATGTACAGGACACAGGTGGATCTAAAATAAGAAAATGCACATGTACATGTATCATTGACATTGTACGGTACCTCGAATTACTGGAATCCCCCGTAATTACTGGAATCCTCAGGTAAATACTGGAATCCCCTTCAAAATTACCGAAATCCCCTATTATATCACTGCAAACCCTTTGAAATCGATAAATAGTATGTGTTTTTATTAAAATATGTTATTTCCATGCTTTTAGCATTTATATTTTATTTCTATTTGCAGGTTTAATATTGGCACACAACATGGTTGACAATTCAAGATGGCGTCAAAGAAACGGAAGGCAACTCTAGATTGACTGTTGAATGATAAAATTTATTGAAGATGATTTTTTTTTTTTTTTTTTTTTTTTATTAAATAAAATGATAATAAATGTAAGGTTTGATTTAATTGATTGAACTGTTTATTTCAGGGATGTCCAAAACAAGTTTTATTTAATCCCTGTTTATTTGTAGTATTTTGTATATGTTCATACATTTTTTATTGTATATAACCAAGTCTATTTTTTATTAATTTGTTGGGTTTTTTTTAATAGTAATTGCCATATTTTTTGTTACTGTCTCTATTGGTTCATGTTTAGATACATATAATTTAAAACAACTTTTATTTTAATTTTGTATTAAGAAAAGATCTAGGAAAGAAAAAAATGTACAATATTTTTTTATAATTATAAAAAATAATAAAGTTCAAGAGGTTCCATTTCTAAGTGCTGGAAGCAGTAAACCATGTCCAGTTCCCCAAAAGTTGTGGTTGACAGTGTGTGCAATTAATCCTGAGGCTTGGTGAAGTTTATTTGATTAATTAATTATTTGATTAACCTTAACGGGCACCCGACCAGGCCACGTGTCAATCATCGTTTACGACAATTAACTTTATCCAGGCCACAAGTCAATTGATTAAAGGCAATAAAACTTAATCCAATTAATGTTTTCAAAAAGTATGCCAAACAAATCATAAATTAAAAGACTTTAAACACATTCAATTTTCGAAACAATTATTTAAGTTTTATTGCTAAAGTCCGTGAAAATATTTTTTCAAAGATAACTTAAAAGAAACTTATTGAAAAATAAAGATTTAATATACATTCTACGAAAAGAACAAAGATAATGTCTTTGAAAAAAAATACAGAGGTAATTATATTTTAATGTCATTACAAATTATCCGGCGTAAAATGTTTAAAACTTTGCATTTTTATATGTAAAGCATGTATTTAACTGTAATATATGGAATATTGAAATAAATACACAGAATATGGTTGCCGAGAATGCAATTCTAATACTTTAAGAAGTCTCCGCATTCAATTATAAAGCAAGAACTAAGCCATATAACACCATTCCGAAAAAAGGAAGATACCTATTATAAAAAAATACGAAAAACACATATATATAATCAGAGATTTGAATATTTTGATGAGATACCCTTAATGTCATCGATATACGGCGATTAAAAATAAATTTCCCGGACTATATTTTTTTATTTTTTGGTCCAAAACCAATTACAATGCGGAAAATTCTTTGCCACTCTCAGATCAAAGAAGTCCCATTATTTTAATTTAACAGGTAGTTAGCAAAACATCGAAATAATTTGATTTACAAGCATAGTTACTTGCGTTGGTCATTACAAATTAAACTGCTCATAATCGTTGAGAATGGAATCTAGCATCAATAGTCAGCCACGATTTCAACATCTCCCGATCAAGTTCAACAAGAGGCAACATAATTAGCCGAAGTCTGCATTTCAAGAGACGTGGCAGTCATTTTTATGTCCAGAGTAGACCGATCTTCACACCCGAAGAATTCGCCATAAGAAGACAACAACCCAATGCAGCCCTAAAAGAATTGGCCCACTACAATACCTGCATCGGTTACTTCAAACCTACAAACCTTTCATGCTAAGAGCGATGGGAAAAGCTCTTAGTTGGTCCATGAATGTACTATCTCAGTAGTAAAATTTGTAAAATAAATTATAACTTATACAATGTATATTGAAACAAATAAACTTTTTTGTAATTACTGTTTTGTTTATTTGATTAATACTGTTATACATTGTATTTTGAGTATGAAAAAAAACAAAAAGAACAAATTTCCCTATAAGGAATAAATAAACTATGATGACTATGACCATAGAGTAACCTCCCTTTTCCCCCCCCCAAAAGACGCCATATTGTTTTTTATACAGTGAAAAGGATATATACAAAAACGCTTTAATATATACATTTTTTTTAATCAATTTACCCCAAAATAACATATTTTAATAAAAACACACATTATTTATCGATTTCAAAGGGTTTGCAGTGAAATTATAGGGGATTTCGGTAATTTTGAAGGGGATTCCAGTATTAATTCCAGTAATTACGGGGGATTCCAGTAATTCGAGGTACCCGACATTGTATGGTAGAGTGTAAACAGATTTTCCAACATTTTTATGTGGCGATCATTGAATCAGCAATATAAAAAAATAAACCTTTTCTCCTCCAAGAGGCGATATAAAATCCAAATCTATGGATTCATTAGGCATTTCTTTTACATGTGCACTTGCTTTCTTTTTGGCCATGTTTACAAATCAAATTAAAGTGTCCATTTCATCTTCCAAACTAGAGAGTGTCTTCCGCGACGTCCGCGCTGAATTTTAAACGGAAAAAATCAGATCTTGTAATATTCCAACGTTTAATTATCTTTTCTTCTATTTAAACATCTTTTGTATTTATTTATAAATTCTCATTACAAAAATGCGTTGATGACATAAAATTAGTTTTAAACAGTATTGGGCGTTAATGTATTTATAGATCTACACTTTACTTCAAGAAAAAGTCAACCTTGACAGAACTGGCCTTGGGAAGGTCGATTTTGCTCAAATATCCTGTTCATAATTTTTAGTTTAACGCAGACATGGCTGCTAAACCACAAAGTGACCATGATAGAAGAAAACAGATCAGTATAAGAGGTATTGCACCTGTTGAAAATGTTGCAGATTTAAAGAAAGCATTCAACAGGCATCTTCATTACACCATTGTAAAAGATAGGAATGTTGCTACACCAAGGGACTACTATTTAGCCCTTGCACACACTGTTCGAGATCATTTAACTGGAAGATGGATTCGTACACAGCAGCATTATTATGATCAAGACCCCAAGGTGAGATTGAATTAAAACACTTGTACAGAACTGGCTCTTGCTCATTGTTGAACGTTTGTTGTTTCAGCCCCGATTTCTTGACACGACACCATTTCAGACCTGTCAAGTGTCACGCAAATCGCATGAGACGCACGCATCGAGTCTGCAATTTGGCTGCAAATTTCTTTGATCTTTTTATTTTTTCCTTTGATCTTTCAATTAGATCTATTCGGCAAAACTCACGCATGCAGCTCATAAAAACTTGAGAGCTCTGCCATTTTAACAGGTTGGAGCAAATGCCTGAAAACGGGTATAATACCCGATTTCAGGGATAGCAGACTTTCTAATGGATTTTAAGCTTATTTTATTAACCCTTACCATGCGGCTCCCGTCTTTAGACGGGATTGATGACGTCGTTCTCAGTGCGGGTCCCGTCTATAGACGGGTTTGAGCGCATTTCATTACAAAACGGTCTAAGACTGTTCTGTGTCTTTCATATTGATTATTATTGATATGAACCCATTTAAGTATGATTGTAGATTACTTTTTGATCCAATTATGATCAGTCGACAGTCTTCCTAAAGTTTTATTTACGATTACAAACGTGGAAAACCCCTTTGTGTGACACATTTTTTTCTAAAAATAACCACAAATAGATCAATCAATGTTTTGTAAAAAATCGCCCATCTTTTTAAATTCTGATAACAGAAAACTAAAGAATATTAATTTATATTATTGAAAACAACAAGTTTCAGGTGGTTTTAAATGTTTTTTACGAAAAATCGCTGCGCAAATTAGTTTTATTTTTCCCCCGCAAGGTTATTTCCCTTTCCACATGAGTCATGAATCTAAAAATAGTGAAAGCCTCGTAAAACAACTTTCTTTTAAAATAAAAACATATTTAACTTTTAAAAGGGTATTTTACTAATATCTAAAATCAAAATTAAACTAATTCATCGTTTTGTGGTCTTAAAATACGTTTTTAAAAATCATTTTCAATCAACCGGGAAATGGAGATTACTAAAAATGAGGCGTTCCGAAAGAAGATCAACAATGGACACACAGACAGCGATTTTCAGCAGAAATAAATCTTGATTCCCACGACTACTAGTAAAGTTTTGAATAGCATAATAAATAAATAGGGTTTTCTTGGTATAGAATATAAGATTGGTAATGTCGAAATATGTTGTCATTGGCTAAACTTTGCAAAAACCGACTCGCATTTAGGGTATTTAGCCGGAAGTAAAACGTGACTTGCACCGGTAGATAATATTTTTCGTGTCGTCTGCTTTCTATATAAAAATCGTGTTTATTACTAATATTTAACATAAAGGCAACCAAACATGATAAATATTTGTTACTATTAAATATTTTTTTCGACGTTTTCTTCATCATTTTCACTGTCTGTCCACTGAAATCTTTAAAAAGGGGGGTGGTTGATTTTCTTTCATTCTATCATGGCCTCTGCCATGGCTTCTGATGATCAAAACATATACGAAATATTTGCTGACACTGACAGTGAAAATGAAGAGCAATTTGAAGGATTTTCAGATGAAAGTGACAATGACGAGAACAATACTGATTTAAATGATAGAAATGACTTGTTTGATGCTGACAACTGGACAAATGGTAGACGTCCCGCTCTTCATGAAACACCCCAGTTTTCCCAAAATCCTGGCAGGAGGCCACACATTCCTGACAATGCAACTCCTTTGCAATATTTCAACCTATTTGTCAATGATAATGATTTTGATGAAATGGCCACTGAAACAAATCGCTATGCAAGCCAGTATCTAAATGCCAACCAAAACCTTAAGCAGCATTCCAGATTTCGCAAGTGGGTGGACACCACAGCTGCTGAGCTGAAACGCTACTTAGCCCTAATTTTTGCTATGGGTCTCATCTCACAGTCAGACATCAATGAATACTGGAGCACTGATCCTGTTACCTCAACTCCCTTTTTCCCTGCTACAATGTCCCGTGACCGTTCCTGCTTATAACCTCATTTTTCCACTTGGCTGACAATGACCTATATATACCGCGTGCACAGCAAGGACACAACCCTTTGTTTAAACTTGGCTCTCTTTATGCAAATGTCAATAACCGGCTTTATTCCACGTACACACCAAACAAATGCATTTCTTTGGATGAAGGTATGATTCCGTGGCGAGGTAATCTCTCTTTTAAAGTGTATAGCCCTGACAAACCAGTTAAGTACGGAATAAAGGTTTATATGTTGTCGGACTCCACCAATGGCTATGTATCCAAATTTAAATTGTACACGGGAAAGTCTCAAGTCGGCCCAAGTGTCTATGGAGCAACTTATGACCTCGTGATGGACCTTTTAAGGGGGTTATTTCTTAAAGGATATAGTCTATATTGTGACAATTACTATTCCTCCCCACAACTGTTTTGGGACTTGTATGAACTAGGCACTACTGCTACTGGAACTGTACGTGTTAATCGCCGTGGTATTCCTCAAGGTTTAAAAGATAAAAAGTTAAACAATCGTAGTGATAATGCAGTAATGAACAATGGACCTCTTGAATGTTTGAAATTTCAAGATGGAAAGCCTGTGTACATGCTATCAACCATACATGGATCTGATCTATCAGCCTCACGTCGTAGAGATGTTGTCACCGATGCTAACATAATGAAGCCGGACATGGTGTTAAAGTATAATAAATACATGGGTGGAGTTGATAGATCAGATCAAATGATTGCATATACTAACAATATAGTAAAGTCATTTAAATGGTGGAAGAAGGTGATTTTTCATGTTCTGGCTGTTGCGGTGCTTGATTCCTACATCCTGTTTAAGTCTGACAATCCAAACTCTAATGTCACTCATAGGTCATTTAGAAAGAAAGTGGTGAATGAACTTATTGAGAACAATCCAGTTGACAATGTTGTAAGGGTTGGCAGGCCAATTAAAACTCCGCAACAGTTAGAACGGTTAACAGGTCGGCACTTTGCCACTAAGATACATGGCTCAGGAAAGAAAAGCAATATTGCACGTTTGTGTAAAGTATGTAATGAGGCAGAGAGAAGCAGTGCAGACCTAAGTGCTAACAAAAGGAAGCGCCCAGGTCATGAGACTAGATTTGAATGTAAGGACTGCAATGTTTCTCTCTGTCTTGAGCCATGCTTCAAGTTCTTTCATACTTGCCAGGAATATTGTCTTGCTTACAAACGATGGAAAACTACCAATCAACCAGAGGAGGAAGAATAAACTTGAAAACAATTTGATGTATCAATTTTAATGCTCATGTAATACAATTCATCTTCCAAATGATTCGTTTTGAAATATTGGGCAATACTAGGGATAGAGCTCAGTGTTCCCCGCTTCTGAATGTTTTTGAAGATTCACATTTCTTACCTGCTACTCCTACACCACTTATATTTTAATGAAACTTTATACAATCTGGTTGTTATATTGTGAATTTTCATAAATATATATACATACAACAATTCAATTATAAAAGGAAAAAAAATACAACATTCATCATGTTCATCAATTGTTCATGACATTAGTTAACTAAGCTACTCGGGTAATATTCTAGTCTTCAGTATAAATGAAAAAATCTTGGCTAATTTTAGCATGTATCACACTTTCAACATAAGAATTTTGTATTGACAGTCACATGCTTGAAAACTTTTAAGTAACAAATCAATAAACAGGTTCTTATTTAAAAAGAACAGCTGTCCAGGTTAATCATGAAAAAAATAGTTTTAAAGTAAGTATTAAAGTAAATAAAAAGATAGAATAGTTTATTATGCGGCATGGGTTTCATGATTATATACAGTATTTGCCATAAGCTGGTTATAAAAAATCTATATCATAGCAAAATGCACAATATTTAAATAAATTATCATGCAAAATCTTAAACTTTTTTCTCCAAAATTGAATAAACATGTAAATATATATAATTAGACAACTTTATAAAAAATGTAAAAAATTGATCTATATATACCTTCTTTTTCATATACGAAATGTTTAATTTGAGTGATTTCTCTGAGGTTAAAAGGTACAAATTATCTTTAAGGTGTCTAAAGAACATATATATAATGTTTCATTACATTAAAACAAGTAAGGGGTGCTATTATGGCTTGCAATTTAAGAAAAGTTACCAATTTTTAGAAAAAATGTGTGTTTCCAAGGCCATTACCATGGCAACGGTGTTACCATAGCAACCAATTTACTACAAAAATAACACATGGTATCTTTTAATCCTTTTCCCTAACTATTAAGGTTGTATGTCTTTTTTTGTTGTTTTTACAAAACATTGATTGGCAGATGTCAAATTTTATTGATTTTCTTAAAACAATTCAGCATACAGACAAAATATCTGAAAAACAAGTCAGCATGGTAAGGGTTAATACAAGTCTTTCTTTATTATCACAATGCATATAAAAGTGCACTCTTTAACCAATCTTGAATTAATGAAAATAATTTAAATTCAAATTTAGACTTTGATTCCTTTTATCATTTCCTTTTGTGTAAATTGACCAATTGGACATTCAATTTGTTTTCAAATAACTTGTCATGATTCCTGTTAACTTGGTCACATGCCAATTATATCATCAATGGAGAGTGAAATGTGCTCAAGTCACACCTGGTTGCACACATGTTAACCATTCAATTAAAGGTCAGGTAATACAATAGAAAAAGCTTTGTCACTGCAGAGGCATTAAACAAGACATCATTTTGATTTGAAAGATGCTAAAATATATAGCAATATTAATATCATTTCTAATGAATGATATATTTAGAGAATGCCTTTATTTTGTTGAAGTCAGAAAAATTGATTCAAAGTTTGCTATCCCCGATTTCAGGGATAACAGTATACCTGATTTCAAGGACTATCCCTGAAATCAGGTATAATACCCGTTTTCAGGCATTTGCTCCAACCTGTTTAACAACGTAATTTTCTGTCCTCACCTGGTTAGAACAATTTCTGGACCTAATATGAATTAATATTGCGTATTAAGCCGAACATACTGTGACAACTTGGCAAATATATGTATCTGACATCAATCCTACTGACATGTATGGTGATTTTCATTATTGGTCCAACTACATGTAGATGTCTGGTCATTTTTTTTAATCCTCATGTTAAAATTTTGATTTTTGGCGATTAAACTTTGTTCCAAATCTTTCAAATTTGCCTTTAATATCACAATTTTACTATTATTGTGTGACAGCCAGTTAATTTCCATGGCTATATTTATTTACAACAACATGAACAAATAGATAAAACTGTCAACAAAATATGTTGCTCATACTGAATTTGATATCGGAAATATATTTAAATGTTGCATTGAGTTGAAATCTGACAATAACATATAGAATTTCCTGAATTTTATGATAATAAGTTAAGGTTAAAAACAAATTTGGATCCAATAGTGTTTTGGTTAGACCAGCCAGCCAAATTGTTGGACCAAAGGTCCGGCTGGCTTATTCCAAAAAACTTGGCCAAGTCAGAATAAGGGGAGGGTAAGCCTCTAGAGGCTAAGTGTCCCTGCAAACATGGATGGGTAGACATTGCATTTTTGTTAATAACATTAAAATTCAAAATTACTGTAATAAAATGGTTTCCTTAAAATTTATGTTATCTTAACACAGACATGACAGAGTGAAATAAAATACAAAATACCAAAGCAGGCCAGGTATGACAGCAGTTTAGTTTAAACATATTTGTTTATCCTGGATTGGGAAACAAGCTTAATGCTTATGTAAATCCCTCTCCAGCTAGCAGTTTGCGAGTGTGGCCTTTGCAGCGGCCCCCATTGAGCCTACTCTTATCGAACTCTACAAAGGGGTCTTTAACGTGCATAGGGCATTGCATGACAGCAGTTAATTTGGTTGATGACATAAATGCATATTTCAAGAAGTAACCTCGCATCAGCAGCATTTGAATCAAAACATTGGAAGGTCAAAAATTAGAATTATTGAAAAAAAATTACTCAAACCCAAAATGTTCTTACAGAGAAGCAAAATCCATCATTGAGGATTTCGACCATGCATACATGTGCATTACAAGGAAATACATGTAACATGGTGATTTCGACAATTTTGAATTTTGACAATGGGAAATTTCAATAAAAAAAAACTGGTATATTCATGTATATGGAAGACAAGTCTGACAACAGGGCATGTGATTACCCTCAAGAAACTCTGGTCCACCAGCAACAGTTATTGACCCCGTGGTTTGAAACTAGGAAATATCAATTTGGGTATATAAACGGTTAATTTGGTTATGCTGTTTATGCATATTTCAAGGAGTAACCCCACATAACTAGCATTTGAATCTAAACATCAGTGTGGTGTGTAATGGCACATCATTACATGTATAAGGCTGAAAACCCTGCTGTTTTTCCATTTCAGTCTATCCGTCACAAATTTCTCTTCACTTGTTCAATCCATTCCAGGTTTTCCCTGTCTTCTCTAATTTATTGTCTGTTTTTCTGATCTTCCTCTTCTTCTTTTCTGCTCTGCTGATGTCCATTTCAGGATTTTCCTTGTGATGGACAGGAGTTTTACATTTAAGTTGTCTTGGCTTGATGGGGACAGTATGCTGACCTGTAAAGTGTTCTTTCCAACAGATAACTGTTTGATATTTTCCTTAACCAGTAGATTTTGCAAAGAAAATGAAAACCTTTCAATTTCTATCTGTTTTCTGTGTAAGCCTCCAGCATTTTGAGCCATACAAAAGAATTGACAGGATGTTACGTTGGTATAGTCATACTTTAGTTCAACTAGAAACCAAAATAATAAATTTTCTGACAAGAAGAAGTAAAGTACCTGTTTGTCCATAGGCAATGATTCCACCTTTGTAATAATTCATTTGAATCTTTCAGTCTTATATTTTATATGTTTGGACATGCACATGTACAAATAATATAAGATGTGCTTTGACACAGGGTGACAATTGTTATTTGAATATGAGAAAAAAAACATGTTCGACACATTAATAATCAAGTAAACAAAACAAAAAATCATGGAGGAACTTACAATGTAGGAATGTTTGTACAATTGACCATAAGCTTCACAAAGTTCAAGATCAACCTGTACAAAAAACTTCCTTCTAAGGTATTATGGCATTGTAGTTTTGTAAGACAAAATATATGTCCTTAACAATATTTTAAACCTGTGGAACCCCAACTTCCTGTTTGGCACTTCGACATGGCAGCATCTACATACATTAAATTTTGTATATAAAGATGTTTTTCCATATTTTTTACTTTATGGATGGGACCTTGATTAAGTTCTTTGATAGTGCTGCTGGATAGTCATACCTTTGTGTCCACTATCCAGTAGATAAAGATTTTAATTTAAAACAAATTACACTGTAGTTATTAGATATTGATAATTACTTAACAGAATGATGGTCAAGGTTAACGCTTTTGCATAGTCAACTTGAAGCTAGACAACAGGATCGTGTGACCATTATGGAACTAGATAATGAATTAATTCAAGGTTATCATCCTTTGGTGTTAAAAGTTTCTACATTATATAGGTGTTTGTCATATTTATTCAGACTAACTACTTTCATAATAAATATCTTACAGTACATTTATTGTACGATCATGTCCAGGTCATCGTTTATAGACTGAATTGTCTTGTCAAAATAAGAATGAATCAGTTTAATACATTGCATTTGTAGTTTGTAAATAACATTAAATATAACATTATGTTCATGAATGCATGTAGGAAATGTTAGTGATGGTATTACATTGTATTAGTTTAAGGATCAATGTGTGACATTATTAAGCATAACATGTGTATACCAAGATGATAAAAATAGGTTTACATAGTTCCCTTTCCTCATTGAGGATCACTATTATCCATGTGTAGTGTTTATAGCTTTAGTGCAGAACTTAGTTGTGTACCTGTATTCTAATTCTTCCTCATCACTTAATAAATACCATTAGATTAATGTTGAGGCTCCAGCAGGGTCAAAAACAACCTGCAACTTGACGACTTTCAATGGACAACTGATTTATAGGGGTCATCCGCGATTGTCAACCATTTTCCAACCTCTACAGAATGCCCCCTTGGGGTAGAGGTTATAAAATCACATTTGACATTTAAATATGAATATTTGGTAAAAAACTTCATTGAAAGAGACCTGTGACCTTAGTGAAAATAAGCCTTTAAAGTGACCTTTAAATTTTTTAAGGGACCATAAGCCTGAAAGGGGGGGGGGTCCTTGTAAACTGGAGTAATTTACAAGTGAATTAATTCCCTATTTATTTAAATGAAATGAAGATGTAAATCTTCTTCATGTTTATAGTCTAAGAACTGGTAGCAATGCTATTATGATATATCCTTTTAGACCATTTGATCATCAGTCATTGTCAGTGTCTATTAAGGTCATTTATACTGTAATCTCCTGTGAACTATACATTGAAAAAAAGGAATATGGAGTATTTGTTCATGAAACAAAATGACATTATTTATATTGAAATTAGAGCAAAGAAACAGGCTTTTATCGTGGTTCTATGTCCTTAGTCACAAGAGAATTACTGTACATACACCTGTGTATTGAAGTTCACAAGCAAATTACACAAAACCATGAAAACCAGGCAAAGAAATCTAACAAATTCAATTGTATTATCTCATTGAGATTTAGATAGAATGCACAATTGTCTTATGCTTGACAATCACATGTTCAATCGATAGATTTGTACATTGAAACAATACAAACAAGGAAACTGAAAGGACGCTTATCAAGTTATTTGTTATAGAAAATAATGAGATGACTTGGCAAAAACATCTCATTGTTTTAAGGTGGGGCGATACCAAATGGCATATATCCAGATTTTAATGAAAATTGGTAGACGCATAGTTCTTAGTGATATACATCCATAAATGAAATAAAAAATGGGGGTAACGGACCTCGTTTTTTTAATAAATGCATTTGAAAACTGCAATTTTGGCGGGAAATTAACAAAGACATATAGGAAAAAAAGAGTTTGAACACCATTTATTTTTACTTTTTATACACAATTATGGACTAACAATATCCAAATTTTGACCAAAAACTAATATAATATTCCTTGGAAAATTTGCGATGCATTGATGTAAAATAAAGGATATGTCACGGACTTCGTTTTTAGCTCACCTGGACCGAAGGTCCATGTGAGCTATTACCATCACTTGGCGTCCGTCGTCGTCGTCTGTCGTCGTCGTCTGTCGTCGTCGTCGTCGTCTGTTAACAATTTTTCAAAAATCTTCTCCTCTGAAACTACCAAACAGAATTTAATGAAACTTGGTATGAATGATCCTTAGGGTGTCCTGCACCAAACTTGTGTTTTGATTTTTAATCCGTTAAAAAACATGGCCGCCGTTACTAAAAATAGACTAGGGGGGTCAGACTACTGTTTTTGGCTTATAAATCAAAAAGTATAAGAGATAGAGGAAATCTGAGGCCACGCTACTGATTCAGCATCAAAAGCTCTACAAAAGTCTCCATTTGGTCAAAGTTGTCAGATGACCCCTTATAGGGGTTACGGCCCTTTAAAGGTGAAAAATAGCATTTTTTCATGTTTTTGGCCTACAGAATGAAAACTATTGCAGATAGAGATTAGCTGTTGCTTGCTTAAATGTTCAGCTCATTTAACTCTACAAAAGTCTCCATAGGGTCGAAGTTGTCAGATGACCCCTTATAGGGGTTACGGCCCCTTAAAGTTGAAAAATAGCCATTTTTCATGTTTTTGGCCTACAGAATGAAAACTAGTGCAGATAGAGATTAGCTGTTGCTTGCTTAAATGTTTAGCTCATTTAGCTCTACGAAAGTCTCCATAGGATCGAAGTTGGCAGATGACCCCTTATAGGGGTTACGACCCCTGAAAAATAGCGATTTTTCATGTTTTTGGCCTACAGAATGAAAACTATTTCAGATAGAGATTAGCTGTTGCTTGCTTAAATGTTCAGCTCATTTAGCTTTACAAAATTCTCCATAGGGTTGAAGTTGTCAGATGATCCCTTATAGGGGTTACGGCCCCTGAAAAATAGCCATTTTTCATGTTTTTGGCCTACAGAATGAAAACTATTGCAGATAGAGATTAGCTGTTGGTTGCTTAAATGTTCAGCTCATTTAGCTCTACAAAAGTCTTCATAGGGTCGAAGTTGTCAGATGACTCCTTATAGGGGTTATGGCCCCTTATAGGTGAAAAATGGTGTTTTTGGCCTATAGAATGAAAACTATTGCAGGTAGAGAAAAGCTGTTGCTTGCTTAAATGTTCAGCTCATTTAGCTCTACAAAAGTATAGGGTCAACATCAAGACCAGGTGAGCGATTCAGGCTCCTGGGAGCCTCTTGTTAAGGTATGGACTCATGAACATTGCCTATACGTGAAAAATGCAATAGAATGTAACTAAAATTGACGTCGCTTTTCACGACGTTCAGACGGATTTTTCAGTGTACAGGTAAATTTTATCGGTAACGTCGTTTTTAACGTAACGTCCCACCTTAAGGTAAATGCAAGGTACCTGGTCACTTGTCCAGATTAGAAAAGACAATTAGTTTGGACATGTCAAAATTGTACACGTAAATATGTAGTAAAAAAAAGTCATGATCAATACAAACATTGTTGAGATTTAGATAGAATGCACAATTCTTTGTTCAACAAATTTTTTGAGAGAAGCAAAGAAATATCACAAAAGCATTTGAATCTCGAAGTCCAAAATATGCTAAGACAAAACCCAAAAAACACCGAACACAACAACACCACTAAGAAACACACAACATAAAGAAACTGCATCAACAACATGAGAAAAGTGAACTCAAGTACTTCAGTAGGGCAAGCATTTTGTGCTTTTGGAACCATGCTGTCACATTGACATTGTCAAAGATTAAGATAGATCCAATTCAGTAAGGAAGACAGCACAAAAACTCAATGACAACCCATGCAATATTCATTTGATAGATACATGTACATGTAAATGTCCCATGTTTGTCTACCATTATCAAATAACTACATGTAATTAAATGGTGCCTCCTGCATGTCCTGTAAAAGTAATTTTGAATAAATTAAGACAATAAGTTTTGAAAACCACAATTTTTGATACTAGGGGCTGGGAATAAAACTAAGAATAAGAAAGCTAAACAAAGAAATTTGAAGTTTACTTATGTGAAAGAAGACCTTTATATTTCATATCATTAACAAAATTTATGTTTATAAAGCTATTTTGCAAAGAAAACTTTGTGGCGTTGTCAGGATAAATTTAGATTTCTGTAAGATATTAGGGGTATTACTATCAGTAAATATTGGAAGGCAAACAATTTTTTTTCGTGAGTCTGTAGATTAGCGTGAGAAAAGGGGGTTATATATTCATTTACACACTTTACACTACTATACGATAGGGGAAAGGTGGATAAGGGTGACTGATGCCTTTTAACACAAGAATCTATATGTTTAAAATTCAATTGGTAAATTTAATGATTCAGATTTAAAGTCTGATCAAGTTACTTTGTAAATGTCAACAAAGTAGGGTCAATATATTGATGTACAATATACATTGGTTATTAAACTTTAATCTAAAAGTTTAAGGGTTCTAGTATACTGTTGCAACTATAATAAACCGGTAGTTGTCAATTTTGGTCATGGAAAGCTCAAGATTCTGTTCTTGACTCATAATACTGTCAAGCATGCAATTAAAATTGAAATATTTGAGACCAGAATCACTGTGCGGGATAGTATGATACAACCACCATAAATCAGGACCAGTTTAAAAATCTCCAATAAAAAACAGCAACTTTATTAACATGATTAACCTGATGTTTTATGGCTTAAATTTGAGTTGATTATTTAAGATTTCACTTTTACCATGGTCTGTTGGTAAAATTTCTTGATGTCATTAATTTTCATGTTTCACCCATCACAAATTTTTTTTGATAAATAAAGATACATTTGCATATATCAGACTTGATATATCTGACCTTTAAATGGGCATTAGTGGGTAGTGTTACAATCCATAAAAAGTCCACCATTTTACATGTAAGTATGAGGAAGCTGAGTTCTGTTTGTTAAAGTTTGTCATATTTGACAAATAAATTTCTATTCTATACTCAAGGCCGGCGGAAGGGGGGATGCTTTGGGTGTGATCGCAACCCCGTTTTGGAAAAAAAATAATGAAAAAACTCTCTAGAAATGCACCAAAACCCACAAAAATGGCACCTCCATATCTCAAGGACTATTAGTCCTAGGTTGATGAAACTTGGTATGCATAAGGCCATAAGCCCCATCTTTTGACCTTGACCTTGATTTTCTGGTTGAGTGACTTTTATACTACCGGTTTTCCAAAGTTTTTACTCCTAGCGTGTCTGATGAAGGTTAATCCAGAAAAGCGCTTTACACGCAGCGAAATTTTGCATTGTACATTTATCAAAATCATTTCAATATGTGGATCGTGTCTTTCTGGCACATATTCCATATTCTTTCGTATTTAATTTGATTATTTTTATTGCATATATTAACAAGTTTAAGTTTTATAAACACATTCCGATCTGAGAAACTGAAAATACTTATAATTGCAAACTATAGTGGAAGTAAGAAAGAACTATTTTTTCTGATGGTGCTGGCAGGCAAGACATACTTTAGTGTTATAACTCTTGTTATATCAGGGTTCCCACACTACCAAGTAAAATAGAAAGCTTCAGAAATCAGATATCATGGGCACATTTTCAATGATACTCTTGCACTCTGAATGTTTACATTGATTCTTTAGTGTGTCTTTCTTTTCTACAAATAACTCAACATATGCCCGATTGAAAGCAATAGACAGGTACTTTTCCTTCAAAATTGTTGCACAATCCGACTTCATAGATATTTTTAAAAACTTGGAAAAACCTTGAATTTTATCATGGAAAAAATGCAGAACACTGTATCAATTATGATCTGTTATTCATTTATGTAATATAAACTTTTTATAAAAAAAAATTGTGATTTTTTTTTTTCAGAGAGTATACTACCTATCGTTAGAGTTCTACATGGGTAGATCCCTGGCGAACACCATGGTTAATGTTGGAATCCAGAGTTCATGTGATGAAGCTTTATATCAGGTACATGTCTTTTGTTAAATTTTAAAATTTAATAGTATGTTTATGGTTTAAATCAGAACAGAAGTTAATGAGACATTGAATAAGCATACATGACACAACATACATAAATCAGCAGCAATTTAAAAATCCACAATGTAAAACCACCAATATGACCAGTTGTTTTGCAATTGGCCCTAGATTGTTGGGGCATTAATCACATTGACTTATCATTCATACTTTAACTTAAAAAAAATAAGAACATACTCTTGAATATTACTATTGGTAAGTATGATAACTTACTATTTTACATTATAGCTAGGATTGGACATTGAAGAACTTGAAGAGATAGAAGAAGATGCTGGTCTGGGTAATGGAGGATTGGGTCGTTTAGCAGCTTGTTTCCTCGACTCAATGGCCACCCTAGGTCTGGCTGCATATGGATATGGTATTAGATATGATTATGGAATATTTGCCCAGAAAATAGAAAATGGCTGGCAGGTAAGAGGCATTGAGATTAATTGTCCCCAGCCACTACACGGACTTGTGTCCTTGCGTACGACAGACACACATTTTTTGTAACCGATTTCTCAGCTACTATTAATCCTAAGCTTTCAATATTTGGTATTCAGCTTCAGATAGGAGTCTCATATGTTGGGATGCATTTCCATGTCTGTTGCATAACTACTTCCTAGGAATTCCATTCTTGTTAATTTTGTACATGTAATAGGAAATAGTGTATGAAACCTTCATCACAACTTGCATCTAGAGTTCAATTACTGAGCCAAGTGTCAGTTCTGTATGGAAATCAAATAACATGGAAGGAGTTGTATGACAAAAGATTAATGTGCATGTTGGCTACTTACAGTATGGAGCCCAATCTCTAGGTGCATTATCAATCAAAATTCCAAGAACCTTCAGCACGATCGACATCTAAAGTGCAATTACTAAGCTAACTTTCAGTTCCATGATCCAAATAACCTAGAATGAGTTGTGTGATAAAGGAATAATGTATCCTTATACTTCTCATATAGCCCAGCACTTTGGGGCATTATCAAAATTCATGAAAGATAATTTGACACAAGCTGTTTTTAGACACAGAAATATAAAGTAAAGGGATATCCTTTTGTGACTTTGCTGTTTACCTAGTTTCTTTTATAGATCATTTGATTTTGGCCATGCAGAGAACTTATTTTTTTTTCAAATTTGATTTTAATGTTACATGTAAAATCACATGTAGCTTAAACATGTGCACATTAATGGTCTAATTTATAGACCACAAAAAAAGGTTTTTTTACATGAACTGTAATGGAAAATTTACCTCAAGGCTGACTGAATGGAACTTTAATTCCCCGAAATCAATGCAACAGACATATTAAAAAGTTAAATGTTTTCATGGATACTTCAATTATTTTCATTCTTACATAGATTAGAAACCATAAAAATGCCGACATCTCTTAAGGGATTTCTTTGTGAGTAGTATGGTATTGATTATCTGCATGTCATGAATGTAGACATGTGTGTTATAAAGACATCTTTGGAATGTCAATGATTTTTTACACAGGAGACTGTTTTTTAAATGTAGTAAATATCCCTGTTAGTTGTAAGTAGTCACTGAGGAATTGCCAAAAGCCTGTAACATTTTTAAAAAACTTGTTTTTCCCTATTGTGTCAATTGTATATTAATACATTATTTTTCAGTGATAAATGCCTAGGTTTACCAAAAAGTTAAAAAGTATCACATTTCTATGGTGATTTGCATATGTAAAGCTTTATGTAAGATTATTGCTTGCAGCTCCCAGCCCCTAGTTAATTATTCTTCTGTCTAAAGTGCATAGATTCCTCAGATCTTGCTGTACATATTTGAAAGTCAAACTAGTGAAAGCTTTTTTAAGAGATATTGAGGGCTGTTTGTATGCCCAAATGCATAATAAATGTTTGTTGTGCCATAGACATTTAATGATTTATGGGTGATAAGTAGACCATTTCCATTTTATGCATCCAAATAAAGGACTTTCCTATGTTAATACTGCTACTTTGCAGGTAGAAGAGCCTGATGAATGGTTGAGATATGGTAACCCTTGGGAAAAGGCCAGACCAGAATACGTCCTTCCCATTAACTTCTATGGTCGTGTCGAGGAGGCTCATGGGAAGAAGAAATGGGTTGATACACAGGTATGTTTAAGTATTAAAAAGACCATATTTATTTTTTTCTTCAAACTACCAAGAAAACATGTCAAAACTGCACTGTCTTGTAGCTGAACACAAGACATGGGTTTGGTTTGTACAGGTTCCATAAGAAGGGACCAAAGACAGATAGGTTCTTACATAAGTTCTTGGAAAAGACCGGCAGATCTTTCACGAGTGATAGAATTTTTCAGTCTTTTTGCAAGTGGGGTGCAGCGGAACGAGTCAAAAGACCCAAAAATTTCTATCACGAGTGAAAGATCATTACCGGTTTTCCAAGAACGCGTGTAAGTACCTATTTCTTCCGTAAAAATCATTTTTTTATATTCTGAAACGTTAGGTGACATCATTCTAAAAACCGAGAATTTAAAATAACATTGCATTTCATTGGTTGACATCATCGATCAGTATCAGTACCGGCGGTTATTATTGGTTAATTGACCAGTGTGAGATTGCTGCATGTGCTCGCATCTCAACCTGGTCATCTCACATTGAAAAGAGTCATTTACGGAAGAATAGATTGGTTTAGACAGTATTATTGTTTATTATACATGTATACTCAGTTTAGATTGATTTTATTGTACTTGTAAAAAATCTTATTATTAGACTGATAAATGAATGAAACACTTATATAAGACTCTCAGTTTTATTACTTGTTATGTTTTGGTTGTTAAGAAATAAAGTCTACAGTTCACATGTACATGTATAACTTAGCCTGTCTAAGATAATGAATTATTCTTTTATTATCAATGTTCTCTATTTTTTTCCTTAAAAAAATATTTTTCATATTTTATTTGTTTTAATACATTTTAGTACATTTGTTCAAGGAAGTTATTGATAAAAGGAAGCCTAATAGTTTATAATCTTAAGTATACATGTACATAAATCACTTGTTATTTTGTAAGGAGGAAGTCATACCAAATAACACAGTCCCAATTGTTACATGTACATGTATAGACATGATAGATTTACATCAACTTGTTTAAGGCATTAATTTGTTTCCTTTATTATGAAAAAAAGAATGTAACATAAATTAAACCCTTAAAAATATGCACATGTACCATTTTAACAAATCTAGAATTTATTGGGAGTTTTTTAAGACTGTTCTTGTAACCATATTACAACAGTATAATGTGTCTGTAGGTTTTATTCATACTGCCATTTCACAATCTTTTTAAGCTGTTCATAAAAAAATTAAAACCCATACTAAAAAGAAAAGGGGTTATATTACAAACATTTTTGTCTGTCCATTATCTATCTGTTTATCCATCCATTCACTCTTTTATAAAACAATGATTTCAGAACGTTTTACGCTGCTTTAGTACTATGCCTCCTCTTTCAATCTGTTGATCAATCCGTTACAAAGGCTCTTAGATAAAAAATCTATATTGTACTAGAACCAACAATTTCATGTTATTTTGTTATGCCCTAAAAATGATACACTGGACTGATTTATCCTTTTCAGATTGTTTTTCGTCATGCCCCACAATAGCCTTATGTTAGAAGTATTTTATGATCTTTTTGTTACTGCTTCTGTAAAAGCATGGGACTATAGTATTTGACTTTCTGTTTGTCAGTGCTTCTGTTTATTTATCTTTCTGCCTATCCATCTAACCAACTGGTTTGGTTTCCAGAGCATATCTTTTGAACACAAGTCGAAAAAAAACCTTAAAATTAGAAATTTGAAGGTGAAATTTGTTTCCAAAGCATAACTTTTGAATGCCTTTAAAGAATTTCATGACAAGAAACACATTAACTCTTATAATGTAAGGAAAAAGGCTATTGATTTGGAGTCAAGGTCGCAAGTTTTGCCAAGCAGTGGACCTTGAATCATGCTTTTTTTCATGTTTTTGCCATGATGTATGCTTTATCAGAATTGATTTATCTTTTTCAGGTTGTTTTTGCTCTGCCCTATGATAGCCCTATCCTAGAATTGATTTATCTTTTTCAGGTTGTTTTTGCTATGCCCTATGATAGCCCTATACCTGGATATGGTAACAACACTGTCAATACAATGAGACTGTGGTCTGCCAAGGCTTCTAACAACTTTAACCTTAAGTTCTGTATGTGTAAAGATAGTTAAAACATAGTTTGAAATTTTGTAGTTTGTTGTACAGCATGTCATGATGTGCCGATAATAACTTTTTGTTATTGGAGAGCCAGTGGTGTAGTGGTTAACGTGTAGGACTGGTAACACTGAGGTTCGTGATTCGATCCTTGTCAGGGGTGCAAATTTCAGGGACAGATTTTCCGACCCTCTCTTGACACCATTTGCGAGGATGGTCTGAAGAAACGATGCTAGTCCTTCGGAAGGGACAATACAAGGTTATCCTGTGTATGGGGAAAGCAATATCCTGTGCACGTTAAAGATCCCTTTGTAGAGTTCGATAAGAGTAGGCTCAATGGGGGCCGTCTACAAAGGCCACGTTCTCAAACTGCTAGCTGGAAAGGGATTTATAGAAGCATTAAGCTTGTTTCCCAATCCAGGATAAATAAATATGTTTAAACTAATAACTTTTTGCAAAGTAGAAAATATTTTTGGTACAAACTAAGAATTAGTATAGAAAATTAAAGACTTTCAGAGGACTTTGTGAACACTAAAACTCAAATTCTATTGTGACAGAATAGTTATTTAATTTTGTACAGATGCTATGCAGCATGTCTTATCGTTCATATTAAAATTTTATGAAAATCAATGAAAAATTTATAGGAAAAAAACTTACATCTTAAAAGAAAATTGCAGACTTTCAGAATTGGACTATGTGAACACTAAATTCAAAAACTATTGACAGTATAGTACTGAAATCTAGAACAGATCCTAAGGTGCATGTTCCAGTGTGCATATTAATATTTCATGAAATCCATTGAATAACTTTGAAAATGCTTAGATTTTTTGTATAAAAAGTATTATGAATTTAAGCATTATTCAATAAATTATTACCGTATAATTGTATATTTCAGTTAACAATGGAGAGTACATTCAAGCTGTGTGTGATAGAAATGAAGCAGAAAACATATCCAGAGTCCTTTATCCTAATGACAATGTAAGTCAAGGGTTAAAAAAATGGTAGATTTTACATTCTAAAACTAATCTGTTTCATGTCCTTATGAAACTGAATATGATTCTAGATTATATGTCAAGGGGTATCTGCTTGAGACTGTCATATCAGGTGATTATCTTGCAATATTTTTGCCAGATTTTATGATGTGAATCTTTTAAGTTGAACATTGGTGAATTTCGGTTAGCAGCACTGGCAATGGTAGGCAGATGGGAAAGAAAAATTGTAACAGTTTACTTAGCAACTACTAATCAATTTGATATGCAGCTAGTATGGGGTCACCCTCTTCCTGTTTAACAAAATCTGGCCATTTTTTCCAGACAAATTTCTATGTATAATTCAGAATGTTAAGAAATATGCTGTAAAAATTTTGTCATGCTTTTCAGGATTTCATTCAGCATGTTTAGTGTTGAAAACTAGACAATTGGTCTGAAATGAGTGGTAGCCTTAGTGAGCTTTTCAGCGAGCAATTCTTGTTTCTTTAAAGTTTTCAAATATCTATGATTTACCGTAATGAATGTTATGTATTCTTTTAGGTTAGTGTAAGTTACTGTTTAACATTATTATTATAAATCTGATTATACTTTAAAATTTATGATTCAATATGTCCTTTATTTTTCAGATGTTTGAAGGTAAAGAGTTGAGATTGAAGCAGGAATATTTCTTAGTAGCTGCTACTCTACAAGACATTATACGTAGGTTTAAATCATCAAAGTTTGGCAGCAGGGATCCAATTCGCACATCATTTGAAGCTTTCCCAGATAAGGTATGTTTTAAGCAGGAGAAAATTGTTTAAATGTTGGTGGGATTTCAGGTAAGGCCAATATAAAAAATATGCTAGATTCTCATCCCACCAACTTTGTTGTGGGTCATATAGAACTAAGTCCTATGTACTTGTCCATAAGTCCATTCATCTGTTATGCTTTGTAGCATCCTACTTTTGTATACTTTCAATATTCTACCCATGAAATATTTAAAGGCATATTGTCTACGAAAAATTATTTTTTGTAAAACCAAAAAATTGTGGTCAGACTATTCGTTTTGTTTACATGTATTTAGAAAGATACAAATGTTCAAAATACCACTAGGTTACCTTATAACTTCAAAAATTGAAAAATAGATAATATTTGTAAAGCTTTACAAAAATTCATATTCATGAGATGTAGATGAGCTGTAAGCATGCGCACTACACTTTCTTTGATTGAAAACTTCCATAGTTCTTGCACGTGGTGCATAATCTGTTTCTCGAAGTTTTAGCTCAGAAGAAAATTAAAATGGCAACCGAATATTAGGACTACTTAATGAATAAAACTGACAAATATTGCCTGTATTAAGTTTTGAATGTGATTTAAAAAAGTAAACACGAAAAATATTGGTATTTTTTCAACATATCAATGTATACGGGGACAAAACCCGAGTGTCCGATTAGTATCCGCGTTAAAACTACTCAGTCTAAATCTGTGTCAATGTGACGTAGTGCAGGTAAATAAAATATCAATCAATGTTGTCGAGCTATTTTGATCAAAATAAACTGCTTTTGAGGCAAAATTTGTGGCAAATTTGTTTTTCAATATTCATTTTATTGCATTTCGGTCTAATTGACACCAAAATATTTGGGGGTAAAAAAAAATAGTTTGCCGTAGACAATATGCCTTTAATCAAAATATCAAATATTGAAGACTTTATACTTTGTTGATAAATAATTTTATGAAAGGATATGGAGTAAATGGACATGAGACTAAAACACATATGTTAACTCCAACTGCAATTATTTTTTTATGGGCTGTATGGCCATTTTGGAAAATTTTGGAAAAACCAATAACCACCCTAGAGAAAATTTATTTCTAAGGTTTTACTGATACATTTTCATTCTTGTGATGCCACAGTAAATTTTCAACTGGTTTTAAGTCAATAGAATGTAGTATCAATTTTGCATGTATTCATTAAAAAGAATATTTCATCAAAGCAAACAAAGTCAACATAATTTCATTTTGACTTTCTCTGTATGTATTTAGGTAGCTATCCAGCTAAACGATACTCACCCATCCCTAGCTATCCCAGAACTTCTAAGGATATTAGTAGACATAGAAGGTATCCCATGGGACAAGGCTTGGAACATTACTGTGAAAACCTGTGCGTATACCAACCATACAGTCCTGCCTGAGGCCTTGGAGAGATGGCCAGTCCACCTGTTAGAGAAGTTACTGCCTAGGCATCTTCAGATCATGTATTATATTAACCATAATTTCCTACAGGTAAGTGAATGTATATTGTTGTGTGATGTAGAATTATTATGTGTTAGACAGCTTATCTATCCTGAAAATAGAAGTCTTATTTGCTCAAAACCTAAAGTTCAGGGTGCTGTTGAAACAAATAACAATAATTATCAATGATATTATTCCATGTACTTTTAATGGTGAAATATGCATGTAAAGCTTACAATCACTGTGTATAGCATATGTCATATTACATCCTATAATTAAAGTTGCCAGAAATGAACTTTTTCAATGTACATGTATCATTTCGTCCATCAATTCATCTGTCCATCACACCTTAGGTTTACATTTGCATTAAACAAGGCTAGAGTCTATAAAATCTTGGATACTTATTTACCATAAAAAGTACACACATTGCAGCAACAATTATGCAGTTACAACAAATTGTATCTAGGAGGTCATTAGTATCTTAGGAGTCAAAGTTGGTTGTTATTGAATGAAACTGTGTCATTCTAGGATGAACAAGAATTTTAAAAAAATAAATGATTGTTATGTGAGCTTTGTTGCATATGTGAGTGATAAATGTGTCCGTGTAAAACTTGTCCGGATGGACACATTTTCCTGGTAAACTTTGTCCATGGTACTATATTTTACTAGTAAAATGTGTCTTACATTAGTGAAATTTGTCCATGGACATATTTTCCTAGTAATATTACGTACTCGGTCACATTTTCCTAGTGAGATCATGTATTCCGTTATATTTTACTACATGTACAAATTTACTGTTACACATACACTTATTTCACATCTCATTATTTTCTATTGTTGTAAATATCTTGACAGGAAGTTCAGAAGAAATTCCCAGGTGACCATGAAAGAATGAAGAGGATGTCCATGGTAGAGGAGGATGGAGAGAAGAGAATCAACATGGCCTACATGTCAATCATAGGGTCACATGCTATCAATGGTGTCGCTGCTATCCATTCTAATATTATCAAAACTGAAACGTATGTCACCAGGGTTTTAACTTAAGAATTTGACTTGGTAGTCCACAACTTAATTTAAGTAGCTCTAAGATATGGTTTTATACAAAATTGTAAAAATTCTGGTAGTCCACAGCAAATTTGAGGGACCATTGGCAAGTGGGCGAGTGCGTATTTCAAACCCTGAATCACTGATTTAGTTAATCTCACCCAACCCTCCTTTATCAAAAATCAATATGGCCTACTTGTCACATGCCCTATCAATTCTAATTGACTTAATAAACTTAATCTTTGGGTCACATGTTATCAGTGGTGTAGCTGCTATCTGTGCTTATAAAATCACTGAATTGTGTGTTGCTATATATCAATGCATCAATTATGTCTCCCCTTCCCAGAAGGGGGAGACATATTGTTTTTGTGTCAGTTCTTCTTCTTCTTATTCTTCTCATACAAAGCGTGTCCGGGCCATAACTTTTTTATCCTTTGAGATAGGGCTTTGATATTTGGCATGTAGATGTATCACCATGAGACGATGTGTCGCGTATCAGAATGACCTTCATATGACCTTGATCTTTGACCTCAAGGTCAAATTAATGCTAATTTAACATGCGAAGTGTGTCTGGGTCATAACTTTGTTATCCTTTGATATAGGGCTTTGATATTTGGCATATGGATGTATCAGCATGAGACAATGTGTTACCTACCAGAATGACCTTCATATGACCTTGACCTTTGACTTCAAGGTCAAATTAATGCTGATTTTACATGCAAAGTTAGTCAGGGTCATAACTTTTTTGTTCTTTCACATAGGGCTTTGATATTTGACATGTGGATGTATCACCATGAGACAATGTCTCCTGTACAAAATGACCTTGACCTTTGACCTGAAGGTCAACTCAATGCTAATTTTATATCCAAAGTATGTCAGGGTCATAATTTTTTGTTCTATGACATTGGGCTTTGATATTTGACATGTAGATGTATCATCATCAGAAGATGTTTTGTATACCAGAATGACCTTCATATGGCCTGACCTTTGACCTCAATGTCAAATTAATGCTAATTTTACATGCAAAGTAAGTCAGGGTCATAACTTTTTTGTTCTTTGACAAAGGGCTTTAATATTTGACATGTGGATGTATCACCATGGGACAATGTGTCATGTACCAGAATGACCTTCATATGACGTTGACCTTTGACCTCAATATCAAATTAATGCTAATTTTACATATAAAACATGGCTGGGCCATAACTTTTTTGTTCGTTGACATAGGGCTTTAATATTTGACATGTAGATGTATCATCCTGAGAAGATGTGTTGTGTGGCAGAATGACCTTCATATGACCTTTACCTTTGACCTCAAGGTCACATTAATGATAATTTTACGTGCAAAGTGGGTCCTGGTCATAACATTTTATACTTTGATATAGGGCTTTGATATTTGGCATGTAGATGTTTCACAATGAGATGATGTGTTGCAGACACATTGTTCATATGATGACACACCATTATGTTAATAAAATAGTAAATTAGCATTTATTTGATCAAAGGTATATAAGCTTGACCTTTGATCAAATAAATGCTAATTTACTATTTTATTAACATAATGGTGTGTCATCATATGAACAATGTGTCGCCAACCTTAATGACCTCGACCTGTGACTTCAAGGTCAAATACATGCTAATTTTACATGCAAAACCTTCCAAACCATTACTTATTTATCCTTTGACATAGGGCTTTAGAATGTAGATCCATCATTATTAAGCAATTTTTTGTACAATGTATGTCATTGTGACTTTGACTTCTGACCTCAAGGTTGAAATTATGTAATTTTGGCAAATTTAGGAAGGGGAGACATCCGTTTTAGTGCGCTAAAACAGTTTTTCCTAGTTATTATACAAAACACTGGTACCTAAGAAACAAGAAATAATGATCTTAATAGACAGTCTGTGAAATTTGCACTGGTCTGCTTGCCCCTTGCCATTAAAAATCCATGCAGGCAAGTGAAATTTGGAGGAAATTAGAATTGGATAAAAATAAACAAAACATTAAAATTTTGGGAATCAGGCATGTGAATCTCAAATTCTAATTTCCTAAGCTGAATGTAACTTTAAAATACCCTTCAATTATGTTGGTTAATAAGTTTTGTTTTGAAAAAAAAAAGAATTGATCAAAGTTCTGAAAATAATTTTTTTAAATATTTTCAGTAAACATATAAACAAATCAATATTTCCCTAACATTAAACAATTTTGATCTTTTTCTACCTAACAGCTTTAGAGACTTTGCTGAGATGTATCCTGAACGCTTCCAGAACAAGACCAATGGTATCACACCTAGGAGATGGCTGCTGTTGTGTAATCCTGGCCTGTCTGATGTCATCGCTGAGGTAAATTGTTCGCATGCATAGTTACAATTATTGAAAGTTTGAGATCATAATTTGTGCTTAAACAAATGAAATATCCCATAACTTTCATATGATCTTTTCAATTTATTTTGAAAAATAGGATATGGTGAAGAAATTTTTTATTTTACATCTTGAAAATTTTCTGTCCCCAGTCGCAACAAAGTGACTTAGTAATGGTCTTAGTCCTTCCCTCAAACTGTTATGAACCCAATTCCACCATAACTGCTTAACAAATTTTGTAAGATTGATTGGCATCATATCACAACACAAATTTGATTCAACAAAGGACAAGGTACGGTGGTAAGGCCCGTATTTGGCCCCCTCTTAGCTATAGACTGAAAAATAGAAAACTCATCTAGAAAAAAGTCCTTTTGTTATTAGCTCACCTGGTCCAAAGGTCCATGTGAGCTATTGCCATCACTTGGCGTCCGTCGTCGTTAACTTTTCTTTGAAAATCTTTTCCTCCAAAAGGACTGAAGGGATTGCTTTGAAACTTTGCACACTTCATCTATGGGAAGTCCTCTACCAAGATTGCACAAAAGGTAACCGCTGTCCAAACAACATGGCCGCCATTGCTAAAAATAAACCAGGGGGGTCAGACTACTGTTTTTGCCTTGAAAATCATAAAGTATGAGATGGATGAAATCTGATGCCACGCTTCTGCTTCAGCATCAAAAGTTCTACTAAAGTCTCCATTGGGTCAAAGTTGTCAGATGACCCCTTATAGGAGTTATGGCCCCTTAAAGATGAAAAATAGCATTTTTTTCATGTTTTTGGCTTATAGAATGAGAACTATGACAGATAGAGAAAAGTTTTTGCTTGCTTAAATGTTCAGCTCATTTAGCCCTACAAATGTCTCCATGGGGTCGAAGTTGTCAGATGACCCCTTAAAGGGGTTACAGCCCCTAAAATAATGTTTTTTTATATTTTTTGCCTATGGAATGAAAACTATAGCAGATAGAGAGAAGCTGTTGCTTGCTTAAATGTTCAGCTTATTTAGCTCTACAAAAGTCTCCATAAGATCAAAGTTGTCAGATAACCCCTCATAGGGGTAACGGTCCCTAAAATGACGTTTTTTCATGTTTTTGGCCTATAGAATGAAAACTATAGCAGATAGAGAAAGCTGTTGCTTGCTTAAATGTTCAGTTCATTTAGCGCTACAAAAGTTTTCATAGGGTCGAAAATGTCAGATGACCCCTTATAGGGGTTATGGCCCCTAAAATAACATTTTTTCATGATTTGGGCCTATGGCTACAGAAAGAAACCATATTAGATAGAGATAAGCTGTTACTTGCTTAAGTGTTGAGCTCATTTAGCTCTAGAAAAGTTTTTTATATGGTCAACATCAATACCAGGTGAGCAATTCAGGCTCCTTGGAGCCTCTTGTTTATTAAGTCAAATAAATGAAGAAGATAAAATAACTAAAATTATAAGAATTTTTTATCTTAATTGTCAAAACATGGTGAATATGTACGATTTCTTTCAAATTCATGGAAATTGACAATATTTGGATAATATTTTCAATTTTTAGATGCCTGTGACTACTTAGACCACAGTTATTGTTTATGAACTTTAATTTTCACTATAAAATGTTTATAAATCAGTTGATAAATCCATGGTCTAGGTTAGCTGATCATTAAAAATAACAAAATAAGCATGAAAAAAGTGACATTTTTAGACGATTTTGTTACTTTTGCACTACTTAAGGCCTCTATAAAATTTAAATTACAGTAGATGATGGAAAATGTTAACCATTGTCAAAAAGTTTAATCATCTAACTTGAAACCTTAATGATATTTAAATTATTTACTTAGGATTTGTTTTTATACGACCGCAAAAAATTTGTGGACGTATAATGGTATGATGCTGTCGTCGTCGTTGTCGTTGTCGTTGTCGTCGTCGTCCGTTAACTTTAGTGTATACACGATAACTTTAGTTCTAGTTATCCAAATGCAATGAAATTTGACAATGATATTTCTTACCATTAAAGGATGGATGGGATTGATTTTGGGAGTCCCCCCTTTTTTCGTTTAGAAATTAAGGGCCAAAAGGGGCCAAAATTGCAACTTTTTTGTTTGTTCTTACAATAACTTTTTCAATTCTTCTCCTCTGAAACTACTAAACAGAATTTAATGAAACTTGGTATGATTGATCATTAGGGTGTCCTGCACTATAGTAATGTTTCGATTTCTGATTCGTCATAAAACATGGCCGCCGTGGCTAAAAATAGACCATGGGGGTCAGACTACTGTTTTTGGCTTGTAATTCAAAAAGTATAAGAGATAGATGAAATCTGATGCCACCCTACTGCTTCAGGATCAAAAGTTCTACAAAAGTCTCCATTTGGTCGAAGTTGTCAGAAGACCCCTTATAGGGGTTACGGCCCCTTAAAGGTGAAAAATAGCATTTTTTCATGTTTTTGCCCTATAGTATGAAAATTATTGCAGATAGCAAAAAGCTGTTGCTTGCTTAATTGTTCAGCTCATTTAGCTCTACAAAAAACTCCATAGGGTCGAAGTTGTCAGATGACCCCTTATAGGGGCTACAGCCCCTAAAATAATGTTTTTTCATGTTTTTGGCCTATGAAATGAAAACTATAGCAGGTAGAGAGAAGCTGTTGCTTGCTTAAATGTTTAGCTCATTTACACAATTAAGAATTAATTTTTGCGACCCCCCCTTTTTCCCCTATTAGGTAATTAGGGGCCAAATGGGGCCAAAATCGAAACTTTTTTTATTTGTGGTCCGATTTTGAAATTTTTTTTTGCAAGTTTATTCTTGTCAGGTAGCGAATCCAAATTTGAGAATTAATTTTTTTGACCATCCCCTTTTTCACTTGTTATGTAATTAGGGGCCAAAAGGGGCTGTAATCAAAACTTTTTTAATTTCTGGTTTGTTTTTGAAATTTTTTTTTGCAAGTTTCTTTTTGTCAAGTAGTGAATCCAAATTTGAGAAATTATTTTTGCAACCCCCACCCCTCTTTCACCTGTTACATAATTAGGGGCCAAAAGGGGCCGAAATTGATTTTTTAAAAAATTCTTGTTACTGTTATGTTATTAGGCACCAAAAGGGACCAAAATTGTAACTTTTTTATTTCTGGTCTGATTTTAAATTACAATTTCATCCTTGCCAAGTAGCAATTCTAAATTTAAGAATAAATTTTTGCGACCCCTACCTTTTTTTCGCTCATTACCAAAGGGGCCGTAATCATAATTTAAAAAAATTTCTGCTTCAATTTTTCATTGTTTCCCCAAACATTATTCTTTTCAAGAGTAGAATACAAAATTGAAAATTTATATTTTTACCCCCTGGGTCGAAAGTCCATCAGAGAAGCATGTGTCAAAAATCTTTGTCAGTCCACCATGGGCTGCATGTGTCCAGAGCAATAGACTATCCATATTGGGCCTAAAATGTACAGGGTTCAACATGTTGCGGTCGTATCATGCTGCGCTCGGCGAAGCTTTTTATTCTTTAAATCAGGGGGCCAAATATGGCCCTTACTGTACCTTGTCCTTTTACGGGAGATTTGGGACTTTATCGACTTTGTCAGTTTTAGGTCAAAGAAATATTTTGTTGATGTAATTCCTCTGAAACTGCTTAAGATATTTTGTTCTCAGTGTTTTTCCCACCTGTAACACACACCTGCAGTACTGCTACCTATTTTATTTTTGTATTTAATGTGGCAGGGAACATCTCTTTGTTGCTGTTTTATAGTTCTTCAGATGATCTAAGGCATTAAAAAATACATGTATAACATTTTTAGCTCACCTGGACCGAAGGTCCATGTGAGCTTTTACCATCACTTGGCGTCCGTCGTCGTCGTCGTCGTCGTCGTCTGTCGTCGTCTGTAAACAATTTTTCAAACGTTAACTTGTCCGACACCATAAGTCCAATTGCAACCAAACTTGGTATAGTTGTTTAGTGGCATTATGTGTACAAAACTATCGTTCGGATTTTTGATTCGTAAAAAAACATGGCCGCCATGGCTAAAAATAGAACAGGGGGGTCAAATTACAGTTTTTTGCAAATAACTCAAAAACGGTCACAGATATCAAAATTCTGGCATAGGGTATAAGTGATCAGCACCTCAAGATCTACCTGCCCAGAAATTTTCAAAAAGATCCAACAACCGATGTAGGAGTTATTGCCCTTTTTCTGGATTTTTTCAAAATTTTGGACTTATTTAGCCCAATATCTTGAAAACTATACAAGATATTTTAAAAATTCAAATTGCATATGATTGAGCACATCAAGATCTACATTTCATGTAATTAGGTCAAAGCTGTAGAACCCTTTCTTTTAGGAGTTATGGCCCTTAAAGCATCAAAATTTACTGTTTTTCATTACTTTTCCCCTGAATTTCAAAGATTAACTTGTCTGACACCATAAATCCAACTTCAACCAAACTTGGCACAGTTGTTTAATAGAATATATGCTACAATTCTATCGTTCAGATTTTTGATTCGTTAAAAAATATGGCCGCCATGGCTAAAAATAAAACATAGGTGTAAATTGCAGTTTTTTGCTAATAACTCAAAAATGGTTACAGATATCAAAATTCTGATGAGAGACAAAAGTGATCAGCATCTCAAGATCTACCTGATATGCAAGTTTCAAAAAGATCTAACAACCGATGTAGGAGTTATTGCCCTTTTTCTGGATTTTTTCAAAATTTTTCACTTTTTTAGCCATATATCTTGAAAACTATACAAGGTATTTCAAGAATTTAAATTGCATATGATTAAGCACATCAAGATCTACATTTCATGTATTTAGATCAAAGCTGTAGGATCATTTCTTTTAGGAGTTATTGTCCTTAAAACAACAAAATTTACCATTTTTCATTACTTTTTTCCTGAATTTCAAAGATTAACTTGTCTGGCACCGTAAGACCAACTGCATTTTAACTTGGCACACTTGTTTAATAGCTTATATGCTACAACTCTATTGTTCAGATTTTTGATTCGTCAAAAAACATGGCCACCATGGATAAAATAGAACATAGGGGAAAATTGCATTTTTTTTGCTCATAACTCAAAAATGGTTTCAGATATCAAAATTGTGCAAGAATCAAAAAAGATCAGCATATTAAGATCTACCTGTGCTGAAATTTTGGAAAAGATCTGACTGCTGATGTGGGAGTTATTGCCCTTTTTCCTAATTTTTTCCAAATTTTGCACTTATTAAGCCTAATATCTTGAAAACTAACCAAGATATTTCAGAAATTAAAATCGCATATGGTTATGCACAATAATATCTACAAAATATATGTGTCTGTGTAGTTCAGGTGAGCGATTCAGGCTCCTGGGAGCCTCTTGTTTGTATAGTTATCATTTGTACAAAAAAAAATGTTTTGAAAAAAGCAATTTTCTTGTTTTTCAGAAAATTGGAGAGACCTGGGCAACCCATTTAGATGAGCTACAGAACCTGAAGAAATTTGCCTCTGATGAATCATTCCTTAGATCTGTGATACAAGTCAAACAGGTATGCTCATAGCCATTAAGGTTTTGCTACATGTATCAGGGATTTCATGTTTACTGTCATCATCCTTCAGTAACACTCAATTTCGTTTTGCCTTGGAGTTGACGTCTTAGAACCAAATCGAGTCTCAATTGAACTTTTCACACTATTTAGTTTATGTAAGAATCAGTAAAAAAGAAAAAAGAAATAGACATCATCTGGCATACTTTAACTCTATGTGATGGAAATTCTGGCATATATTTACAACTTGATTTTATGAAGTGAGAACTCTTGGGTTATGAAATAGTGAATGTTGGGCAGGGATAACAAGTTGTGTAACAGTTTTCTCATTCCTTGATATGTAATTTGAAGCATCAGCATGGGGTCTTATACCATTGGGTTGGATTTTAGGTTTGTTTCTCATCTGCTTCCTGTTAAATAAAATCCTGACATCTTGGCAAAGCATTCATTCTTGTTCGAACTTTTTATGCTCATACATGTATTCAGTAATCACATTATTTTGTAATATTCTAGGAAAACAAGATGAAGTTAGCAGAGTATATCAAACAGCAGTTTAACATCACTGTGAATACATCTTCCATCTTTGACATCCACGTTAAGAGAATCCATGAATACAAGAGACAATTGTTGAACTGTTTCCACATGATCGTCCTTTACAATAGACTGAAGAAGAATCCCAACATGACCTTCACCCCAAGGACAATCATGGTTGGAGGAAAAGTAAGCTATCAATGAGAATGATGTTTATAATGATTCTGAAAAAGGAGATATTTTTCTGTGGTTTAACATCGCACCATTTTTGTCTTGAAATGTGAAATGTTTGATCTTTAACTTGGCTATATTCAGGTTATTTTTGTGTGAATGCATTGACACAAATTCTTATATAAAAAAAAATCTGTTTTACAAAATCCAATATAAAGTACAGTGAAATCTGTGTCAATAGATTCATTTAATCTGGACTTGAGAACTTGATCAGTTAAGACAGATGCTTGTTTATACAGGTTCACATTTTTGGAAATTTAATATAGAAGTTGAAAACTTAGATTGGTTTAGCCCGAACTTTGTTTTATTTTGGATTTTGTTTCACTGTATTAACTTAATCAATATGCTTAAAAGAATTCAAATGTAACAGTACAAGTTATACTCAAGTTTTGCATTTTATTTTTGAAATCTTTTGTTAAAAAAAATTGTAGGAGTTATTGTGTTTAACCCATAAATAAAAATTGTATGCACAAAATTTTGCTATAGTTAGTTAAAATTAAGACAAAAAGAACAATTATTTTTCCAAAAAAAATGTGCAATTATTGCAGTTAAAGTTTAAGTCTTCATGTCAGAAGTTATGATTTGATGCACTTACAAACATTGTAAACAGTGTCAACATTGCTATTCAACACACTTATTCCTTATCAAAGTAAAACAATTTTATTATTTGATATGTTTGTAAATCTAACTAAAACTATTATTCATAGGCTGCTCCAGGATATCACATGGCAAAACTGATCATCAAACTTATCAACAATGTAGGACGCACTGTAAACAATGATCCAATCATTGGGGATCGTTTGAAGATCATCTATCTTGAGAACTACAGAGTCTCCCTAGCTGAGAAAATCATCCCTGCTGCTGATCTAAGTGAACAGATTTCTACCGCTGGTACTGAGGCATCTGGGACAGGGAACATGAAATTTATGTTGAATGGTGCTCTGACCATCGGTACCTTAGACGGAGCTAATGTCGAGATGAGAGAGGAGATGGGGCCAGAGAATATCTTTATCTTTGGAATGGACGTAGATGAAGTGGAGGAAACTAAACGACAGGGGTAAACTACTCTCAGTAATGTTGTCTTGTCAAGTGACATAAGATGGCTATAATTGTTTGTTGCTTATTCTGATCTCTATATTAAATTTATTCCTTTGCTCAGGTTAGAAATGTGACTTACTAATACTATTATTTGTACAGTTTAAAGATACATGAATTAAGAACTAAATTATGTTTTATACAAACAGTAATTTTAGCAAACAAGAGAAATACAAATGCTTTTTTTATGAGATGAAAAAAAAAACTTTAAAAAAAAATAGTTTGATATAAACATAAACCTTTACTAGTTGTTTAAGATTTGTATTACATGCAAATCTATCTTTCTTGTTGTAAATTGAAAGTTGCAATGATAATGAGTGTAATGATTGACTTTCACTTACAGTTATGATCCTAAATTATACTACGACAAGTGCCCTGAGTTACGACAAGTCTTAGATCAAATCAACAATGGATACTTCTCCCCTGAGGATCCTAACCTATTCAGAGATATATACAACAGCATAATGTTCCAAGATAGGTAGGAAAATCAAGCATTAGTTGTTCAATTTTCAGTAAGTCATAAAAAGGAAGATAATGAGATGTGGAACAAGTGTTTATCACACAACCTATATATATAAACAGAAATTTAAAATATCCACAGTGGAAAACAGCCAGCAGCCTTCAATGTGACTAGCCTGCACTCCTCCCTGTTTTCAGATTGGCCCCAACTAAAGATATAATGCAGAATAACAACTCCAAAATGTCAAAGAAAGTCCAGGTTGGTTTAAAGATGGAATTAAGCTTTTAATGTGCACTGAGAACTTAAAAATACCCTGAGACCTGTTATTTTAACATCAAACATAATTATACCCCAGCAACCAAAGTTTGGCTGTACATGTATTAAGAAATCAACTTGTCTGTCTGTATATCCATCTGTCCACATATCTGATTAGTGCAAATATATGGCTTGATAGAACATCATTTGGAGATTGTGCATATATTATCATTTAGGGGAGATAATTGGTCATTTAGAGTCTAATTTCGTAAGAAAAATTGCTCACAAAAAAAAGGCTGCAAAGTTTAATGAACTATGAGATCTTTTTTTCTGGTTAGTAAACCGATTCTGTTACACACACAAAAAATTAGATAAAGGTCAATTATATTTGACATTAAGAACAATAAGTTTAAACTTTCTCATACCTATGACACACTTATCCTCTTTTCATCAATTTAAAGTGTGAGACTAATTTTGCTGTAAGCATCACTTGGATAGTAAAGTCATAGTATATACCGATAGATACAAATGTCTTGCCTGCAAAGCAGAGTGGCACATGACAATTTTATGAGCACCCCTATAACTCAAGAACTCTAAGTCTTAGGTTTGATGAAACTTGCTATGCACATGCGTCAGTAGTAGCTTATTGTCCCCGCTGCAATGCGGAGCGGGGACATAAACAGGGTTTTAGCCAGGATTTTTAAGGCTTTAGTCACTTTTACGGCAAGCATATATGTAGTGTATGCGCTTTCAGACGCTGTTCAGAACGAGTTTTATTCTCACTTCAATTTACATCTACTTATAAATAAGTAGTTATTATTTTGATTTGCAGGTACACAGAAGAAAAGAAGTTCTGATTAGTATTACATGGATTTCTAATCAAGGATTTCATTGACTTTTAATAAAGATCAATAAAGTATTTACAAATATTTACAGCCTTCTTGTTTGTTTTGTTTTTACTTTTCAGCCTTACTTGAAATTCTTTACAAATCTAATTTCCTCATAATTATTTTGTGCCCCCCTTCAGAAAATTTTAGTAGGAAAAGAAGACAACTCAGTTTTAAATTTTTCACATCCTAAGGGGCATCAAAGAAATAGATTACTGGTAATGCTGTTAGTTAAACAATATTTTTGTTATCTTACTAAAATTTAAAAAAAGTTTTTAACCTTTAGAAAAAGGTACATGTATATAAGTTATTAAGTAATTGATAAAAATTATATGCAATGTTTTGAATTTTCAATGTTATATGGGGGCCGATTTTTGAGAAAAATCTAAACTTTCAAGAAGTTTGGAAGTTTGAGAGGGACCTTAACATGTTATAGTGAGAGCAAAAATATTGTCTTGGGATTTAAATTCTTTCTAAAAGGTAAATAGTTACATTCATGCTTTGGACAATCAGTGTTTTTCTGTTTAAAACTAAAGTCTTTGCCAATGCTGGACCACGTGTTTGTCATAACATCATAACATGCATGCATGAATGATAATGATTGACAGCTGAAATACCAGTTCTAAATTATTCCGATAGCTGATTGGTCATTCACAAATTATTCAGCCATGAGTGACTCCACACAAATTTATTGATTTTAATGACCCCAAGACAATTTAGGTTAATTGATTGTCAAAACATATCCGGTGATCGGCAGTCAGCTTGTGGTCATAAATGCATGATTAATGTGACGAAAGTGACACTTTAATTTCGACAATTACGAGTTATTAAAGCGATTTTCATAAATTTCATGACGAAAATTTTTACACTTTTGAAAAATTAAGTGACGAAAATGGTATGATAAATTTTCGTAATCTGAAAATTCTTTTCGCCAATGACGAAAATGACGAGCGCTAGCTAAATCACTGCATAAAATGCTGGGTGTCTGTCTGTGTGTGGGTCTGTCCGTCCGTCGGTCACACTTTTTTCGGGTAACAGTTTTCTCAGCAACTATTAATTATAGGTTTTTGATATTTGCTATGCAGCTTCAAGGAGGGGTCCCATATGATGGGATGTGTTTTCAGATCTGTCGCTTATCTACTTTCTTAACGAGCTGACTTAGATTTTTCCCACTGAATGGGCGGGGGACCTAGAATCTGTTCTTGTTACATTTGTATCCACATCTTTTGACCTTGATTTTCTGGTAGAGTGACTTTTAACAATTTTCATGTAATTATGATAGCAATTTTGAAGTTTTATTTTCACCTTCATATCTCTGAAACTGTATACATAAGTCCTAGTTTAAAAAAAATTGATTTTTGGGGGAATCAGATCTACAGTGTTACAACAGCAGCTCATCTTTTTAACTTGACCATGGGTTTTCTATTGAGCGACTGTTATAACTTTTTGGGGGGATTTTGAGTATTGTTTTGAGGAATTTATATTTCCAATATTGCCAGTAGGCAAGACATACTTTAGGGTTAAATCATGTTCGATTGCTGATATTCTAACTTATAGTGAAAAACATACTGAACACTCATTAGGATTTTTTTTTCTGTTCTGACAGGTTTATGTTATGCAAAGACTTTGAATCTTACATCGCATGCCAGGATAAAGTCAGTGAATTCTTTAGGGTAGGTATTTGAGTTTAGAAAAACACACTAAGTAAGATGTTTATAAAAATGCAAAAAAAAGAATTTTAAAGTCAAAAATAAAGTAATAGATTGCAATATCATGTCTGTGTTTGACAGGTAAACATCTATACTAGTTAGTTAGCTAGTTAGAGTTAGTTAGTTAGTTGATATTAAGCACCAGCACAAATTTGGCTATATCAGGAATTTGAACATGTAAGGGTTGATAATAAACATGAAATAATGATGAAGTGGAGGAAATGGGAACACACGGCCAATCAGGGAGAAGAGTGATGTCTGCCACTGGAAAAAGGAGGGATGGATTTTATTGGACAATTAAGCCTGGTACATTTTTTCCAGCACAGTGCACCACTATGGTTTGCAGTCTGGTTTTCCACTTAATATCCAGTCGACTTATGCATTTATTATACCCCCACTCATAAGAGGGGGCTATATTGCAATCACCTTGTCCGTCCGTCCGTCCGCTTCAATTTCTCTGCTTCTACTGGATGGATTGGTTTCAAATTTGGTACACAGCTTCAGCATGATGAGTTATACTATGCCTACCTTTTCCAGGTCAGTCCATCATCTACTTCCTGTTTTCCAAGCCGACTTAGACTTTTTTAGGGGGAAAAAAATTTGGAATGTGAAATTTTTCGTAACAGATTTCTCGGCTTCTACTGGATGGATTGGTTTCAAATTTGGTACACAGCTTCAGCATGATGAGTTATACCGTGCCTCCCCTTTCCAGATCAGTCCATCATCTACTTCCTGTTTTTCGAGCCGACTTAGACTTTTATGGGTAAAAAATTTGAAAAGTGAAATTTTTCGTAACAGATTTCTCGGCTTCTACTGGATGGATTGGTTTCAAATTTGGTACACAGCTTCAGTATGATTAGTTATACCGTGCCTCCCCTTTCCACGTCAGTCCATCATCTACTTCCTGTTTTCCGAGCTGACTAAGACTTTTTATGGGTCAAAAATAGACAATTTTTCGTAACAGATTTCTCGGCTTCTAGAGAAGGGATTGATTTCAAATTTGGTATACAGCTTTAGCATGATGAGTTGTACCGTGCCTCCCCTTTCCAGGTCAGTCGGTCATCTTCTTCCTGTTTTCTGAATGGCCGAGTGGGGGTATGCTTAGCACGACTTAGTGCAACCCCTTGTTATGTCAGGGCTATCCCATTCATCTACCTATTGCACAACCCCAAGTCACATTTTAACTGCCCTGTCCTCAAGGCTCTGTTGATTTTTTCCAACATTAACTCCTGTAACCATAAGTTCAATTGCAACCAAATTTGGTACAGTTATTTATTGGTATATGTGCTACAAAATTAATGTTTGGAATTTTGATTCATTAAAAAACATGGCCGCCATGGCTAAAATAGAACATTGGGGTAAATTGCAGTTTTTTTGCATATAACTTAGAAATGGTCACAGATAACAAAATCTGGCAATGGTAAAAGTGATCAGCACCTCAAGATCTAACAATTGATGTAGAAATTATTGCCCTTTTTCTAAATTCATTTTTTAATTTTGCACTTGTTAAGCTCGATATCTTTGAAACTATAAAAGGTGTTTGAAAAATTTAAATTGCATACAATATTTTAGCACATCAAGATCTACATGCAAATTCTGTAACCTGGTGAAAGTTGTAGGACTGTTCCTTATTGGAGTTATTTCGCTTAGAGTGACAAAATTTACCATTTTTACAGCCTTTCCTCATTCTATTAAAATTGTCAATTTCCCTAAAGCCATAAGTTCAATTTCAATCAAACTTTGTATAGTTGTTCATTAGCATGTGTGGTAAACAACTATTGTTCAAATGGTTGATTTGTTGAAAAACATGCCTGCATTTGCTAAAAAAATAACATAGGGGTAAATTGTTTTTTTTTGCAAATAACTCGAAACGCAAAAGTGTTCAGCTCTGAATATCTACGTGCCCTGAAAATCTAACCACAAGTGTGGGAGTTGTTGCCCCTTCTCTTCATTTGTTTCGAATTTAGTGCTGAAGCTAAATATCTTGAAAACTATTTAAGATATTTAAGAAATTTTAATTGCATGTTGTTAAGAACATAAAGATCTACAAAATCTGTTACAGGGTCAAAGTTGTAGTACCCTTACTTTTAGGAGTTGTTCCCCTTAGAACCTCAAGTTGTCCATTCTCATAGCCTTTCCCCATTTTATTGCAAAATGATAAAGCTAGAGAAAAACTTTTAATTACAATATTGCTTGTTATTTTACTAAAGCCCTACAAAAATTCAAAAAATAGCCTGATCTGATGTCAGGTTTCTGAGTACTCTTCAGTGGACAACAAGATATACTAAATTAAGCATTTTCTTGGCTGCTTTATCATTGGTTTTGTAGCACTGTTTTCAGCTTTTACATTATTTACAATATCTGTTTTATTTACAGAAACCTCTTGAATGGGCCAAAATGTGTGTGTTAAATGTTGCAACATCTGGAAAATTCTCAAGTGACCGCACAATATCACAATATGCAAAGGAGATATGGGGAGTAGAGCCTAATGCTATCAAACTTCCTGCCCCTCATGAAAAACCAGAGTAGACAGAAGTACGGGTGAAGGGAGATAACTTTAGCTGATATTTAGATCTGTTTATAAAGAGAACTGTTTTGAGATGTGTATTCAACCAATTGTTACTCATTACAGAGTGTTTACTGTCATATGCTATTAGCTTGTTTTGAAATGTGTATGTATTGGTCATGATGGACTAGTTTGTGTTTAAACCAAAGTTTTAAAACAACTTCGAGAATATAGGGATTGTCACTTAATAATTTTTTTAATAGATTATGAACATTTTGATGTTGCATATTTTTACAAAGAGGCTTTTTTGTTTTTCTATCACAATTCATTTGACACATGACTTGCCAGTGAAATATCCATTTGAATTTTAAACAGCATTATAATGATCAGGTATGATAAAGCTTTTCAAAGCAAAGGACAAGGTACAGTAAGGGCCATATTTGGCCCGCTTATTTAAAGAAATTCAAATCCAAAGTAAATGATTTAAATATCATTAAGGTTTGAAGTTAGATGATTAAACTTTTTGACAATGGTAAACATTTTCCATCATCTACTTTAATTCACTAATTGTATAGAGGCCTAAAGTAGTGCAAAAGTATCAAAATCGTCGAAATATGTCATTTTTCATGCTTATTTTGTTATATCTAATGACCAGCGACAATGTAGAAAATGGATTTCTCAACTGATTTATAATCATTTTATAGTGCAAATTAAAGTTCATAAACAATAACTGTGGTCTAAGTTGTCGCTGGCATCTAAAAATTGAAAATATTACCCAAATATTGTCCTTTTTCCGCGAATTTGAAAGAAATCATACATATTCACCATGTTTTGACAAGCAATTTCAAATAATAAACATGAAAAATTCTTATAAAGTTAGTTGTTTTATCTTCTTCATTCATTTGACTTAATAAATAACAAAAGGACTTTTCTCTAGATCAGTTTTCTATTTTTCAGTTTAAGAGGGGGCCAAATACGGGCCTTACCGTACCTTGTCCTTTAGTGTTAGAACAAAATTTAATACATTGAACAGATATAAACTCATTTTAGATACCTTAAAATTTTCATGAAATATGTTAAAACTTGTTGCATGGTTTCATCTGCAAGTTGTTGATATTATCTCTTTGATCAAAACCAAAGTTGTTTTCTATGGACTATGAAGGCAAATAAGACTGTTATAAAAATCTGCTTCAATCAAGGTTAATATGCATAATATTAATTGTTTTTATTGCTGTCAAATTATTTTTCCCTAATTTTTAACTGAAAAATTTGATTTTGTTTAAAAGATTTGTTTTTGTTTACACAAGTTTTCATCATAAATTTCAAAATTGTCCCAATTTTTTTAGAATTCAAACAACTGCATCAGTCTATAACAGAATAAGAATTTTTCAGAAATGAAGATGAATGCAACTTGAGTTTCAACATTAAATTGCTTTGGTCTGCAGGTATGGTACCTATGCGAAATTTCTGGCTTGTATTTTTTTTACTCTGCGATTTCTTAAAAACTTTACCCTTTAAATTTAGTGAATAAGCAATGTTGTTTTTCGTTGTTTTTTTGGGGGGCTCCCATTTATGATGCTTTAATTTGTTTTTTCGATATATATTTATATATTGTTTTTGTTGTTTTTATTGTTAAGAATGTTAATGTTTTATTTTCCTCTGCTTTAGAAATAGTGTGCATATTTAAAAATAAGTTTTCCACATAATTACTTACTTTTCTATAGTATAATTTCATAATATCTTGCCAACTTAAAATGACTTTCTAGTTTTGTTTTTATAAAAAAAAAATGAAGATCAGTCAATGTATGAATTTCAGGTTTTTTTTAGCTTATGACCTGAAAAAAGTTTAAATTTTGTACAAGCAAATATTGAGGTTAATGTGCAATAAATAAAATACTGTTTTCGATATTTTTTTTATAAATTGATGACTGACAAATCCAATGAACAGTTGAAATCCAGAAAATTATCAGGATTTTTTTTTTAATGAAGCAAAATTAAGAAAAAATACAAAGTTTTTCTACAATATGAATATTATGTCTGTGATATTATAAACTTAATCTAAAGTTTCAAAGTGGTTCCTTTTAAGTGCTTGTTAATTCAATAACTTTAATTTGCAATATTTGGTGCTTTAAATAGTTGTAGTATGTTTAACTCTTAATCAGGTCCGTTAAATTTTTATAAAATGCAATAAAAATGCTCTATGAACAATACTTTCCTTTCTTTCAATTAAAAAAAAAACATTAATTTTTACAAAAATTTGGCTCAAAAGCTTCTTGAAAAATGTAAAATAATGACTAAGTTGTCTCTTTCATGCATTTTCTAAATTTTTTTATTTATTGGTATGGACAGACAAATCCTTTTTTTACTTTTGGCTTACAGTATGAACAGACATTTTTTTTTTCTTTTGGCTTACAAGGACACCTTTTTTAAGACATGTTAACAAAGTAAACTTTTCACTGATTTAATAATTGCTTTCTATGCCTTTTGATAATAAGGATATGATGTCACATGTCGTAGCTTTGATCTTTATTTCATTAGGACTGTTTATTTTATATACATAGTTTTCTATTTGTACATTTGCATACTTATTTTATGCAAACATTAAAAAAGTTATAGAAAAATATATGTATCTGTTTTATTTGCTTACAATCATTACCTCTTGTAACGTTAAATATTCTAAAATATCTGAAAAAAAAACATCCTCATTTTCACTCAGGTAAAAATAATTACAACTCAAACATGTTTCACTGATCATGTACATTCATATCACATCTAAGATGGCTGATTGGTCTACTATGCTGGTCTAAATACTATTGATCTCTGCAGGTAGAGGATCAAGTGCACTTTGTAATTAAAAAAATGGGTCAAAGACAGAAATGGCCGGATTTCGTTTAACAAAAAGTAAGTGAGCTACAGACCTGAAATCACATCCCACGTTATGGGAGCCCATGTTGAAGCTGCATACCAAATATCAAGAGGCTGTGATAAATAGTTTCTGAGAAAACTGTTACGAAAATTTTCTACTATTGGACATTATTGTCAAAAATTAACTAAGTCGGTAAACAGGAAGTAGATGAGGCACAGACCTGAAATCGCATCCCACGTTATGGGACCTCACCCTGATACTGTATACCAAATATCAAGTGGCTATGATAAATAGTTTCTGAGAAAACTGTTACGAAAATTTTCTACTATTGGACATTATTGTCAAAAATTGACTAAGTCGGTAAACAGGAAGTAGGTGAGCGACAGACCTGAAATTACATCCCACGATATGGGACCTCACCCTGATGCTGTATACCAAATATCAAGTGGCTGTGATTTATAGTTGCTGAGAAAACTGTTACGAAAATTTTCTACTATTGGACATTATTGTCAAAAATTAACTAAGTCGGTAAACAGGAAGTAGGTGAGCGACAGACATGAAATCGCATCCCACGTTATGGGACCCCACCCTGATGCTGTATACCAAATATCAAGTGGCTGTGATTTATAGTTGCTGAGAAAACTGTTACGAAAGTTTTCTACTATTGGGCATTATTGTCAAAAATTAACTAAGTCGGTAAACAGGAAGTAGGTGAGCGACAGACATGAAATCGCATCCCACGTTATGGGACCCCACCCTGATGCTGTATACCAAATATCAAGTGGCTGTGATTTATAGTTGCTGAGAAAACTGTTACGAAAGTTTTCTACTATTGGGCATTATTGTCAAAAATTAACTAAGTCGGTAAACAGGAAGTAGGTGAGCGACAGACCTGAAATTACATCCCACGATATGGGACCTCACCCTGATGCTGTATACCAAATATCAAGTAGCTGTGATTTATAGTTGCTGAGAAAACTGTTAGGAAAATTTCCTACTATTGGACATTATTGTCAAAATCCGTGAAATCCGGCCAAAAATGGAATTACCTTGGCAACCTGTAATAATTACATTCTAACTTATAATGACAATTTCGATTGGTTAATAATGCAGATTTATTTCTCGATAAAACTCACTAGCACGTGCCACCTTAACAACGATTTGCGCGGAGTAATTTAAAAAAGATAAACCATGCATTTCTTGCAATTTTCTATGCAAACATTTGATATATTTTATCGGAATGTAATTATATAGGTGCTTAGGTCCACGCTTTTACACACCAATAAAACTCAAAAATATTGCATTCAATGTATAAATAAAATTAGGTATGGCAGTTACCTGTTCAAGGTTCTTGTTTTCTTTTGGGTATCTGGACTCCTCCACCATTAAAAAAAGACTGCCCTGTATGGCCTAGATGCATTGAAAAGGTGTTAAACCCCAATACACCACCACCACATTATATCACATCTCAATATTTCTATTGTTAGACATTTTGAAATTAAAATTCTCTCTTGTGAACATGACAGAGTAATGTTACAAACGCAAAAATGAATAAATAATATAACTTATTTATTAAATACATGTTTACTAATAGTCCTTCCTTCTCACTGTCAGCCTGTAATTCTGAACATGATTCTCATCCACTTTCTGGCGAGTTTGACTTGAGAAAGCTGATCAATCTATCCAGTGATTTATTGTTCATATCACAGGAGTAGATACCTTTCCCTGTCAGGTAGGCAATATCTACTATCATATTTATGCCCTTATAGTCACTGCCTATCAGTAGCTTCTCACTAGGCTGCCGCGGCAAGGCATGAATTTCCTTATGGTGGAGAACAATAACTGCTAAAGTTCTACTTCCTATGCAAAAGATAAAGTGTAATCAGTATGGTAGTACAAATGCATATATGATTTGGTAAACTACAAACAAAACAAACAATTTTAATTTATAGATTATTGATGGTGTCTTATGTCATTAACAAACAAGAATATGTCCAAAAGACATAATGCCCCATATCGCAACATTTATTTTTTTCAACAATCACTAAAGCATCAACATGGTTGCTATTAAGGCACTTGTCAGTCAGAAGGAATGGACATTAACTTAACCATTCTTCTATAAGTGGTCATTCATGCTGAAAATATAGGTCACTGCCAGCATCCGAAGCATGCATTGTGCTAAGCATCACTAGGTGCACCTACCAAAAATAATATAGTTGATGTGGCACATGTCAGTAAAAAAGGAATGGTCTTTATCCATTCTTCTATAAGTGGTCATTCATGCAGAAAATATAGGTCACGGCCAGCATCCGAAGCATGCATTGTGCTTAGCATCACTAGGTGCACCTATCATAACAATATAGTAGATGTGGCACATGTCAGTAAGTGGGAATGGACTTTAACCAGTCTTCTTTAAGAGGCCGTCCATGTGGAAAATATAGGTAACGTCCAGCATCTGAAGCATGCATTGTGCTAAGCATCACTAGGTGCACCTACCATACCAATATAGTTGATGTGGCACATGTCAGTAAAAAGGGAATGGACTTTAACCATTCTTCTATAAGTGGTCATTCATGCGGAAAATATAGGTCACATCCAGCATCTGAAGCATGCATTGTGCTAAGCATCACTAGGTGCACCTACCATACCAATTTGGTTACTATGGCACTTGTCAGTAAGAAGGAATGGACTTTAACCATTCTTCTATAAGTGGTCATTCATGCGGAAAATATAGGTCACATCCAGCATCCGAAGCATGCAATGTTCTTATCATCACTAGATGCACCTACCATACCAATATGATTGATGGGGCATTTGTCAGTAAGTGCAAATTTTGAAATATGGGATTTGGGACGGACATCCGAACGGACGAACGAACGGACCCGAACACTATATGCCCCTCCACTTTCGTAGATGGGGCATAAAAATAAGTTATAATACTTGTGATCAAGTTAAAAAATATATTCTAAAACATAACACTTGCCAGATATTAACCATACATGGTTCTTACTTTGACTCAAAAGATTGTCTTCTTAAGACTCATCAGTGGTGCATCTTTTCAAATGAGTTAATGAGTATACGATTAAAATTTTCTTTGTGAATTTTCATTAATATAATAAAACATGTTTAAAAGAAATGCAGACAAAAACAATGCCTATTTGTTAACTTACTATTAACATTCTGGAGAGCTTGGGTGACATCAGTTCCAAGTCTAGAAGCATTTATACAGATAACCAATAGGGGGAGCTGAGAGTCGGGAGGAGGGTCCCTATATTTCTGTACATCTATATCAGTTCCATACAGACTTAACTGGGTACTCAGTAACTCAGCTAATTCATTCATCATTCTTTCACAAAGCTCCCTGTTGACGGCTGCATACATCTGAATAGTAACTATCAGGGAAAACAATAACGTCAGATTACTGAGTAAATGACTATTCCCATATCACATTCCTTATCAACCAAGACCCCATAGCTGCCATAGGGTCTCAAGGCCCAAGGTGGATATGAATATAAACTATTTATCATATA